>JBBPCY010000136.1:641220-652485 GCA_037974405.1 Brachyalestes nurse
GAGAGTGAGAGTGAGAGTGAGAGTGAGAGTGAGAGTGAGAGTGAGAGTGAGAGTGAGAGTGAGAGTGAGAGTGTGTGTGCAGGAGTGAGGAAGGCTGGCAGTGGTTTTGAATGAGAGATTGTTTAGTAAAGGAAAACAGCTGGGAAACATCAGGGCTCACTGTGCTGCACATGCGTGTGAGAGCACACACATGCACATGTGTGACGCAAAGTACACACAGGCTTTAGGAGCACACATGGGAACACACTCCGTTTATTGCAGCCCAGGCCAAAAGGAGTCTGGATTGTGCTTTTTGTACTCCTCCAAGAGGAAAACACCTTGAGAGGAACCAAGATACTATGCATTGGCTGTTTTATGTTGTTTACAGGCTGTCTATAATTGAGATAAATCTGTTTTTATGACACTTGCAGGTTTTTTGTGTAAAAGGAGTACTGACTGTACCCAAGATACAAAAGCTACTGATTACCAATTTAACCAGTAAATTACTCTTATACTCAATATAATAGAACAGAATAGGAACTAAGCAATGCTATACACTATAGAACAGTTAAGCACAGATCTATCGATCGATAGGGGTGTGTGTGTGTGTGTGTGTGTGTGTGTATTTATGTATTTATGTATTTATGTATGTGTGCACGCACTTGTACTGACATATTGACATACACTAGTCTTATCATTTCTCTGTCTGTTTTACTTATTGCAGTGTCAACCTGAGCTTCTGCTTTTCGGCCAGTGGCAAGCACCTTCCAGACAATCTAGGTGAGCCAACAAACCACATCTGCCTCCTATTAAACATGTATAGCGGAGCTTTGCAAAAGTACTTATGTATAAATCTCTCTAGTTAGCACCTTCAAAGGATCCCCCCCCCCCTATTTCTTCACAACGCCCTTCATTACCTATGACTGATAGCAACACTGCCTCTCAACAAAACATGGATCCCCAGCGTTTGGTTTCAGGACTGCGGTCTTTGTTTTTGTTGTGTTTCATGCCTGGTCCATGGACCTTTCTTAGTTCCTACATGACCTTTAGAATTTAATTATTCTGCTCAGCCATGTGTTCCGCTGGTACCGTTCCTAGCGGAGGCCAAGCCTTGGCACTGAAAACAAAATTGTAAAATTTCCCAAACTCAAATAGCATAAACTTAGCAACACTAACATATTATACCACAGGGAAGTAATGCTTCCCAGGTTTTGTAGACTGGTTAATTTACGTTTAATCTACATTTTTCTTAGGAATGTGTTGTGTTAAAACATGTTTTCATGCTCATTTTTAACACATATTTAATCTATTTTATTTTAACCATGATTGTTCTTCAGATTTACCAGTTTTACCACAATAAAGTAAATAGAAGGTCTCTAAAGTGATTTGCTTCCTCACCTCAGAAGTGTCTGTGAGATTATAAAACATACCATTAAATATTTTGGGTCTGATGGTTGCATTTCCTTTCATACCTGTCTGTGGGACCATTGGAAGAAACCAATGACTACAGATTAACAGATAACATAATTAGTTGAGCTCTGTCCCATAGCTGTTAATTCCTAAATAGGTTTGTGTGGCGCGTCATGCTCTAATGGCCTGTATTTGTGTGTCTGTTGTAGTGTTTAATGTCGAGGTTCAGCTGGATCGATTGAAGCAGAAGCAGAAGGGAGCGGTTCGCAGGGCTCTGTTTCTGGACAGTCAGCAGGCCAGCCTGGAGAGGAAACTTAAAGTACCCAATAATGCTAGATTCTGTCATGAGACCAAAATCTACCTGAGGGTGAGTTACATCACAGGAAAGTCCAAAACTAAAACAGTGCTGGCGTAAGATAAGTGACCGGCTTTGCACTCTGTGAAAAACAGTCTGATTAATAGTAAGAAATGTGCTGTAAGATTAAGAGTTTGTTCTTCCTTCTGACCTCACTTCTTAACTGTTCTCTTCTGGCTGGGCGCAGGATGAAAAGGAGTTTCGGGATAAGCTCTCCTCCATTTTCATCGCTCTCAACTTCAGTCTGGATCCGCAGGCTGCAGCGGACAGACATGGCCTGCGCCCCATCCTGAACTACCAGACCACTGAGCTCATCGAGCAGAAGGTATGCACCCTGACCCGGTCTTCGTTTCAGAGCACATTTGAATGTACTGTGCCACAACACAAATAAATTACTAGTATTGCCGTCCGATTGCTACATATCGGGATTGTGATACTCCTTATGATATAAACTTAACATATTTAAAGTGTACTTGTGAATCACTAAAATGTCATGTGTCATAATTATACTGTATTATTTAGGCCAGTATGGTTTCATTGCGTCATACGAATGCCTTGATTCACCAAAACACCCACAGAAACACACATTTGGTACTATTAGTCAAGGTGCTTGCTGACACATGTTGTTTCACAAATTGCCGCCTTGTGCTGTATAAGTGTTGTGAATGCTGATATTGTATTAATGGTTAACAATATATTGTGCAACCCCAGTACAAACGATGAATGAGTCACACTTAGATTTATGCAGGATCCTCACCCCCTTCTGAACTGCAGTCTGCCTCCCCTCCACGTTTTCAAAACATACATCTGGGAAGTGCTCCAAAGGGTCTGGAAAGCAGTTTGAAAATGGGGGGAAAATGCAAAGCATGTACACCAGGGAGAGTTTTTCGTTGTCCCACCAGGAGTAGCTTGCAGGGCTGCTGCTGAGTGGTCCATTGGTGGTGAGTTTTAGGAGCGTTCACTTACAGAAGGTTTGTGCATGTCTGTTTTTGGGTGGGGCTGTTTAAGTCCATATGGTCTATGGTTGCATATGGTTGGAGTTTGTTTTTACCATACCAGTTTTCCTATAGTAATGAAAGTGGCCCCACTATAAGTCGAAGCGTTATTTGTGCTTGACATGTGGCTGCTTTTACTTGCGCTGTGCACCATATGGACGGCAGTGAAATACCCAACCTAATCTCAGCTGTATTCCTTGGTTTTCAGTGTGCTCCAGCGTTGTTTAGAGATGGTGATTTCTTTTTTTTTTTTAAATTAAAGACCAAATGTAGATCAGATGCCGTCTATATTTGGCATCTATTTTTGTAGGAACTGAGGCTTAAAGTCTCTGCAACTGATCACCAGTCACAGATTGGGTTAGAGGAGGCAAAAGCCAGCTGTTAAGGTTAACTGATAAACCTTCAAGCGCGTTGTCCTTGTGATTATCCAGAGTGAAAATGGTCCAAAATAAACATGCAAAGGGGCAGAAGTGGAACCTTGTCATATCTGCAGTATTACAACAATGCATGGGTGTGTGTGTGTGTCCATGTGCACACGTTTGTTTTCAGACAGTTTCATGTCTCAATTCGTCCTCAGATTATGAAGTTTAAAAAAAAAAAAAACGTTTTGTAAGAGGTTTTAGGGGTAAATTTTTGAAAAATTACAGACTGTAATCTGGTTCTCTGGACCCCTACAGAATCAGCAGAATGAGCACAAACATGTGCTGCTGGAGTTTTAAACGCTCTGGCCACTTACTGTCCACTCTATTAGACCCATCTAACTTATAGGTTTACCTTGTAGATGTAAGGTTTGTAGATAATTTGATGCTTCTCAATGTTCGTTAGTCATCTAGTACCTCAACTGTTATCAGTTCCTAAATTAATCTCCAATCCCATTGGTCTGTTCTTCATAAGGTTTAACCACAGTGCAAAGGACAGCTGATCTTTTCACATTTGTTAAAAAATAAAAACAATTAAAGTGGGGATACAAGGTCTTGTTCTGACAGAGGCGATTTCCTGACATTGTATCCAACATGAAAATCGTGTTCAGATGGCCATCTTGCACTATGCTATAAGAGAGATCACCCGTGCTTCTCTGCCAGTGCAGTCTTTTTTCACTGCTAATGGGCCACAGTGCAATAATAGATTCATGACAGTGCTCTTAATACACAGGCTGCCCATGTTTTGTACGCTATTCCAATAGTTAGCTATACACAGACACAGACTTTCCTCAAAATGTACTTTTTGACTTCTCTCTTAAAATGTTTCTTGTTAGCATTAGTGTCCAGTTGTGAGAGTGTCCTGAAACTAATGTCCTGTAGAGAGTGTGTAGCAGTGACTTCTGCATTTACCCAAAACCTCTTCTGTCTTTTTTTTTTTTTTTTTTTTTTTTACTGCTTTAACATAGTTTAACAAATTTTTGGAACATCATTCGATGGCAAAGCTTTATCAATGTCTCTTGCCATAACTGTCTGGGATTTTTCTGCTTGAATTGTGATTGTGATGAGTGCTGTTGGATGTTTGACGCTCCTAAACAAGAAATGTTAAGAAATGCCTCTCTGCCTTTAGAAACTATAGTGTGTTTTGGATGTGAATCAGCTTTCTTTGATATGGGATGGTTCTGGGCCTGTGTTGTTGTTTAGTTGCTGTAACTAACGTAAATAGCGTTTGGGAGAGGAGAGTTTGGGAGCAGGCCAACAGGCTGCTTTAGTGAGTTGTGGAGTAGGCGGCCTCCCTCCATGACTTTAATTAGAGCCTAGTAAGGCCTGATTACAGGGAGAGCACGGTACTCTTTCTAATCTCCTTCTTCTATTTCTTATCCTCATCGTCATCGCATCATCCCTCCACACGCTGTAGTCACAGCATCATGCGGAAGCAATTAACCATGTCAGGGCTTTCCCTTAAGCTTGTGGCGTTGCACATGGCTCCATTCTGAAGGTTCTTTATTTCCTCCCTCTCCTTCTTTATGATGGGGACGTGTGTATGTATGTATGTATGTGTGTGTGTGTGTGTGTGTGTGTGTGTGTGTGTGTGTGTGTGTGTGTGTGTGTGTGTGTGTGTGTGTGTGTGTGTGGTGAGCTGGGTGGCGTCTTGTGCGGCCAGCATGTGGTTCATGGTGGTAAGCTGTGATGTGGATTGTGGTTTTCGTAAGATAGTTATTCAGTGGGACGTTCCGTAGGTCCATGTCCTTCAAGGCACAGGCCAGACGGACACATTCTGACCTATTACAGACACACACACACACACACACACACACACACACACACACACACACAAACTATAGCCTTTACATTCTCTTACCTCTCCAGCTGATCTGTCCCTGTTGCTCAAGCCTGTTAACGAAGGGTGGAGGATAACATCACAAAACTTCAAGAGATTTTTGTGGATCATGTGTTACAATATGATTTACTTTTGTTAATTTTGTACTTTTGTTAATTTTGTTGTAATTCTTTGGTTAAGGATAAATGAAGTGGTGAAAAATCAGCTACTTGTTACTATGTGGTTTACGCAATTACTATAATGGCTGCGCCAAGAAGCAGTTTTGAAACATAAATGAATTGGATCACAATTATCATGAAATATCAGCAATTTCATTATTTAACACTATCTTTCCTCCACACACCAACATCTACAGAGTCAGTGCTGAACCTTTTTATAGAAGCTCTCTAGCTTTGGCTGACTTTCTTATCCAGAGCGATTACGGTCATTAGTCACAGGGACAGTTTTCCTGGAGACACTGAGGGTTAAGTGTGGTGCTCAAGGGCACAATGGTAGAAAGTGGGGGTTTGAACCTGCGACTTTGTGCTCATAAGCAAGTGTTTTACTCACTAGGCTACTTCCACCCTATGAGTTTGGTTCTGTTATAAAATGATAACGTTATTGCCGTTACATTATGAATCTACTTTTCGTGCTTTTTGTCTTTTTTTTTTCCTTGTGAATGTTTAAGTGTGTTAAAGATGTCTGCTTAAACAATAAGCTGACATTAACGTTTAAAATATTCTTTCTGGTGGCAGTTTTCCCGGGTAGCTGCTCAGCAGCTCATTACTGTGTCCGTACATGAAATGTAAACTGATCCAGGACTGGATTGTGCTTAAAAGTGGAGAATAAACCACCTACCAGCTCTGCTTATTGATTTCAGGGGTGTTTTCAGTAATTATTGATTATTGATCCCAGTCACTGTTTCTATACACTAGTAGATGTTGCAGGTGTTGTGGTTCACTGTTGTGGTTCTAGAAGTAAAGAAGCATCATTTATTATTACAGTGATCATGTATGATTGCTCGCCCCATCTGGTGACTGCAGAATGTTGCCATTGTCATATTGTGTACCACATAAAACACACACAGCTTTGTTCACATCTTGTGTTTTATAAAAGGTTGCTATAACTGTTTTATTTGCAATTGCTTAGAACACTTCTTGACTGCTTGTGGACTCTATATAATAGATTACAGTAAACTGGTTTATTTCCACTGGATGTTTAGTTTAATCAGCATTTTAGTTTAATCAGAGTTTCTAGACTGAATGATAAAAGGTGAGTTTGAAGGAATGTAGAAGTCACAGGACTACAGATATTCAGGTCATGCTGTAATAACCTCAGGACAAATGACCTGTTACCAATCTAAAGGAAAACAAAAAACGCTTTATCATATCTCCATCCCTGGATGAAGCACTTCCCTTGATTATTACCTGTAGTGTTTTTTCCCTAACGCTGTTTTTCCTGTCACACTTGTGTCCAGGCCCAGATCTTACTAGACTGTGGAGAGGACAACATCTGTGTCCCTGACCTAAAACTGTCTGTGCAGGGGTAAGTCATTTAGCAAAGAAAACAGAAATGTTGCACATGCTGGGAATTTGTTTGGAGCAAGTTTCTGCAGTTGGCTAAACTGCTAAACTAGTGTTCAAATTCACTGACACATGTAAAACATCAGCCCAACAAGTGAGCTAGAATCATGGGATAAGCTACCAAAACACACACAAATACGCATGAAGCACTTAATGTGAAGCTGTAATATGAGCTGTGCTACAGGTGCTGGGAAGGGCTACTGGGTCCTGTGGAAAAACCACTGAGCAGATGAAAGAGTGGGGTTTGGAAAATTCAGGGAGTGGTCATATGCCCCACAGCCCCCTTCCCCCAATGCACATTCAGCCCCACTTGGATTTTATAGATCTGTGGTGTTATTCTCACTAAAATAACAGCACGGACTCCCTTGTTCTCGCACCTGGCAAACAACAACTATGTTGCATGGCATTAAGAAGATGATTTTTTTTTTTAACTGAGAAATAACAGCCATACTAACAACCGTTATTTTAGTTTATATTACTGTCATCCCAAAAGCATGGATACTGAGCTATGAAGGGATTCTAAATGAATTTGGAGAAAAGCAGAAGAGGAGACAGTGGGTCCAGAGGGAGTTCTATGGAGACATTTTGGAGAACATGGCCAGTTTTGGAGTCCTGTCCGTAATCTCTGCCAAGATATGTAACCTACAACACCGCTGTCTCTTAGCTCCAGGTTTAGGATGTTCAGCCAGGCTTTCTTCACTCTGCTGACACTTGAAATTGTTTCCATGTGTCTCTTGGTCTTTACCAGCAGAACTTTAATGTCACTACTTTACACAAGCTGTGAGGATGTATATCCACTGGCATTATAAAGTGCCAGTTGGGAAAAAGCATAACAAACTTGAAATAATTTGATTAGATAAGACGGATGCTACAAGTTGAGTACAGTAAAGTTGATGTCAGCTTATTGCTTATATTAAGTCTGTTTTAACAGCCACTGCTTAATGTATTTTAGGGAATAATAATTACTGGCTGGTTTGAAATCATGGTAAATTTTGACTGGAGCACAACATGTCACCACAGCATCAACTAGCACACATCTGAAATTAACTAAAAACACCTGGTTATTTAGTTACTGTGAGAACAATTTTTAAATCATATTTTCATGTCTTCAGTGACCTCTGTTGGGTGTGCTGTAATGACGTTCGGCCATTTCAGTACTTACTTATTTATAAGGATAATTATGTGTAATTATTCAATGACAGGTATTCAATATAAATATCCAAAATGTCTATTCCTTGAGAGCAGTGAAATATCAGTGAAATATCACACTAGGAAATCAGTTGCACTAGAAGCATGACACTGACCTGCCTGAAGGATGATGTTCTGAAAGTGGCCGTTTGAGCCCTCACAGCTTACAGCCCCCCACCAGTGTTGTGCCGATGTTTGAATTTTGCTTCAGCGCAGCTTTACGAGGCCAAGCAGTAATTGGAAGCGTCTGTGTGGCCCTCGTATGGAATTTTTCATTGTATTTGGAGCAGGGGAGAAAAAAACAGGAAAAAGAAAATGGGGAAGTATGGGGAAAGAATAGCAGAGAGCACTAGAGGAGGTGATGTTTTACAACTTTGGTCTCTGCTCCAGTGTCTGTATGATTTTATTGCTACAATGGTGGGGGGAAAACGAAGAGGAGCTTTCTGGAAGTCGTATGTATCTGCTGATTATAGTATTTGGGTCATGTCTAAATCAGAGTTTATCACAGAGCGGGATCATCTGCTCTGTTCTCAACACAATAGCACTTCTTATTTTGGAAATCCTTTAATCTTGAAAACTGTTACTCAGTTACTGTGAATAGTTTGGTTCCTATTATGAAACTAACATGTAAATGTTATGAGATTGAGGAATCGAAGCCCTCATTTAATAACTATCATTATACAAACCAGTCAACTGTCAGGGTTTAAAAATGTTTTTCTTTGAACTTTTTCAGATTCACAGACTGTGACCTTCACTGCAGTAAACTGACAGCCATTTTTCACAGTTTTGCTATTGCTTTCTGTTTTGGGGTGCCCAGGGACAGGAAAGAAGTGTACATGGGTGATGACAACTCACTGACCCTGACCTTCAATGCCCGGAACGATGGAGGCGGGGCTTATGAAGCCGAGCTGTACGTGGTGCTTCCTCCAGAGGCGGACTACAGTGGAATTGCCCGTAATAATGAGGTGTGACTTATGGGGAAACAATATACAGGTTCTGTCTGTACCACAGCTGGGCACAGGGCTGGGCGTTATAGCATAAGGGAAAAAAAAAATAATAAAAAAATATATATATATATTAGGGCTGTTAAAAATTATGCGTTAATTTATTTTCTATAACGCTTTAAAATAAATTGATCGTGCGATTAAATTTAAAATTAAACGCCCCTCTGCACTGCAGTACCACACTATCAGTGGGGGCAGTATTACGCTACGCCAGTGACCAGCAAGAAGAAGAAGAAGCCCGAGCACCAAGGACCTCTTCCACCAATCATCTCTTCCACCAAGGACCGGAGAAACTTGCACATTAAACCTCACCAAGCTGTCCCATTACTTTAGACCCACAGAACGTCCGAGCAGCATAGCTCTGTGGCGCAAGCACCAATCAGCATCAAACTTAACAGTTAGGCAGGCCTCCAGGAGACCTTTACAACGAGCCCTCATTTGCCATTCTAGCCCCCAGGGGGTCCGGAGTTATTAGCCGTAAACCGTTAGAACCGGAGAGCATTTAAAGGCACATCCGTCTAATGGTGCATTTCTCCCTGTAGCTCGGCCGCGGAAAAACATAGAGACGCAAAATTTTACAGGGACCCTCGGCTCCCCAAAACCAATCAAACATGATTGGCGAAGCTCTCCTCCGCGGAGAACTGCTGCTACGGCCCGTGAGCGGCGTAACTTCACAGTCAGTCAGGGCTCCACGAGACCTGGCTCTGCGAGCCCTGGTGCTCTCATTTGTTAGAGACGAAAACCCAGGATCAGAGAAAATGGAGCAGAGTGTACCTATTTTTATCTCACAGCTTTTAAGTGTGACAGAGTTGGGAAAAACAAGTAAACAAAGCCGCCTTTGTAAAATTGATGACTGTGTGTTTATTATATATTATATATTGGGTTGACTTAGAATTGCAATTAATCGCGATTACTTTTTCCCAGATTTGTGATTAACTAGTTAATTTTAATTAATCGCTTTACAGCCCATATCTATAAAATATAGTGTGTGTTTTTTTTATTCAAATCTGTATTTATTTTTCTGACATTTATTCTGTTTTCCAAGCCACCTACTAATTGTTGCTAAATGGTAAAATGTAAATTGTTGCTAAATGGTAAAAGGTCAGGCATTCATGTCACCTCCCCTTAGAGTACAAAGACTAAGTGCATGAGGAGGGGAACACAGATTGCAGATGATAAAATAATTCAAATTGGTTAATGTTATGATCTTAATGGTTCAGGAAAGCCATTCTTGAACGAAAGCCAAGTATTGCGACTTTTGTGAGCAGCTGATTATTAATACATTGTTGTTACCTTCTGGGTGTTCTTAGAACTGTTGTAATGAAAGTACTTAAAATAACGGATAATTATAAAACGTAGCCCTAATAAATGTAACTAAAATGTTTAGCATTCAGCAACTCTGGAAGGAACTTGGCTGTAGTTGCTCACCTGCCATGGCTTGTCTTTCTGCAGAGTCTGGCTCAGCTGACCTGTAGCTATGAGACGGAGAACAAAACACGATATCTCAGCTGTGACCTGGGAAATCCCATGAAGTCTGGCACCAACGTAAGTTTTGTGGACTCTCAATACCTTTGTACTTTCAGTGTTCTCACTGTGGCCTAGTGGTCAGGGAGCTGATTTGAATCCCAGGACTGGTAGAGGCACCACTGAGGTACCCTGAGTAAGATACCGTCCCTAAAACACTGCTCTCTGGGCGCTGTGTACCCGACTGCCCGCTGCTTCACTTGGTGAATGGGTTAAATGCAGAGGAAGAATTTCACACTGTTTATGGACACTTTACACTTACATATGCTTGGTAAAGATAGCCATTTCAACCTTTGAAAAAACAACTTATTTTATTTTAGTTAAAGATTCTATACCAGTAGTCCTGTCCTGACCTAGTTTAGCTGAATTAGTCAGATGTGTATTGTGAGAGGAGCCCGATCAGACTGACTACAGGAAACCAGCGTTTGCTGTATGTGTCTGCCAACATTTGGGAGGGGGGCTAAATGTTCCTATCAAGGAAGCATGAAGTGATAGCTGTTCTGGCTCTGCTCCCCAACGGCTTGGACTTCCCCTAATGGCTCTGCACAGAGAGGTACATGGAGCTGTGTCTCTTAATGGCGTTGTAAAAGAAGACTGTAACTTGGGTGCCTATACTACCTGCGTCACGCCATTGTGCTCCCAGACATGTCAAATACTTTTGCCGTTTGGTGGAATGTCTTTACACTGAAATCATATTACAGTTCAGCAGTGTTGGGAGTAACACTAACTGTAACACTAACACTAACAAATTACTGTAATACATTGCTTTTTGCTGTAATGCAGTAATGTAAGGCATTACAGAAGAAATTTGGTAATATTTTACTCGGTACAAATGTCAATAACGCGCGTTACAACTCGGAATGAAGTGATGTTTTTTCTTTTTCTTCATACAAATTCGCCAAAATCACCACGAGATCAGCAGAGAGGAGAAACGTCCGCGCAAAATGTTTCACTTCTTGTAGTCGGACAGAACAGAGAGATGAGTGAAC
>JBBPCY010000136.1:665339-681690 GCA_037974405.1 Brachyalestes nurse
CTGGGACACAGTCCTGCTGGAATAGAAAAGGTTCTTCCCCAAACTGGGTCCACAAAGTTGGAAGCATGGTGTTGTCCGAATGTCTTGGTCTGCTGAAGCATTAAGCTTGTCCTTCATTGGCAAGGGGCCCAGCCTAAACCCTGGAAAACAGGTGTGTCCCAATACTTTTTTCCATATAGTGTATATTCACATATGGACAACCACATTTGCAAAGGCACGTGAAATAGTCTCATGAATCATGACTCAGACTCAGGTTTTTGGATTCAGCTGTTGCTTGTTTAAAAAAAAATCTTTTATCGAAATTTTTGCATCATAAAAGAGATACCAAACAAAAGTACCAAACCGGAACTGTAAACCCGCCCTTACCCACCCCCCCTCGTTTGAAGTGTCGAGGAACGTGATGGAATGACATCACTATTCAAATAAACAACAAACATCAATTACAAAGACTTACACTGGTCATCACACGCACAAATGCTTACAGGGAATAACACAATGGCTAAAGAGGTCTTGTTGCTTGCAGGTATTAGGGAAAAAAACAAAGAAATTTTAAATACAAAAACCTACTTCTTAAATGTACTTTTACTGCTCGTAATCGATGTCACATTTTCAGTGATGTGCAAATCTTCCGAGTGCATCTGTTTAAAGGGGATAACCCCACCAATGCATTGAGCTTTTCCTTTTTTCAAAAGCCAACAGCGCAGTTCTCTGAATATACAGGTTAGAAATGCATTAGAGAGGTGCAAATAAATACGAAAAAAAAAACGATACACAAAACTGATACTAAGTATTCAGGTTGGTCAAATTTGAAAAAATATAAATAAAATCTTAATAAAACACCAAATAAAGTGGCATTCCTAAGTGCATTTTGTTTCTGGA
Organism: Brachyalestes nurse; assembly: GCA_037974405.1. Classification (NCBI taxonomy): domain Eukaryota; kingdom Metazoa; phylum Chordata; class Actinopteri; order Characiformes; family Alestidae; genus Brachyalestes; species Brachyalestes nurse. The sequence continues at coordinate 666,219 of JBBPCY010000136.1, forward strand.
CTTTTTCAGCTCGTATATGGATCAGGTTTGGGAAATAGCACTACAACACAAATACTGAATGATGACAAGACACAATTACTGACAAGTCAGTCGTTCTAGGCCGGACTTAAATTGCCATAAATGTAGAGGAGATGCTCTGTATCCTACATTTATCGAACATTTGATCCAGCCTATTGTCTATTCAGGTTAAACTGTTTTTGCGTATTAAGGATTTATAACAGAAGTGTATCTTAGTCACCACAATTACAAAAAGAATTCGATTCACTTTTTGATCCATGTGATCACGGTCTTTTCATTTGTTGTTTGTTTGTTATTTTAAACAGTTTGCAACATAAACCAAATCCAAGCCGCTCTCCACGATCCTGAGGTTCAGTATTTTGGCACGACCGGAAATCTGTTTAACATTAATACAAGAGTTACATACTTGTATTTGTACTTTTTAGTTTGTGATAGGAAGTAAGCAATAATATCTCATGAATAGAGTCATGTGGCATAGTAGTAAACACTAAACTGACTGAATGGCTTATATTCTCGACTAATATTCTTGATAAATATGGTTGTCAGTGAAGAAGTGAATTTGTTTTAAAGTGCAATTCGAAGGTGTGGAGTTACAAGACTGAAAGCAGAGCAGGATCATCATCGTTGTGAGATTAGTTTGCTAACTTGGGATGTAGTCTAGTAAGGCACTGCCTATCGCTGCTAGCTTCAACCCGCAAGAACAGCGTTACAAAAAGGTCCTTTAAATGACTGGCTTGTGTGACTGAGCGCCAAACCGGCTTACTTACTGTATCTGCATCCACGTAAATACATTTCCAATCTCTCTGCCATAGAATTAGTGCTTTATTAATCCTCACTATGTAAATATTAAGTGCTTTTAAACAGGAATAGGCTTTTCTAGTAAAGCAAGAACGTCTAAATAATGATAAATAATTGTCTTCTGATAAACTTCTGATTATACTCTCTGGAGAACTGATGTGCTTCGATAGCTTCTGTGTCTGTAAGATACAATCAGGACATTTTAAAGCTACGTGTCAGTGATAAAATTTCAGGAGAAATGCAACATTTTTTGTTTGTTTCAAAAATGGCACGGCATTCGCTATGACAAATGCCTGAAAACAATTCATCTGCTATAACCCAAGGTGTCAAGAACCTAAAGAACCTGTACTGAGCCCCTTAAGGGACTTTTTAAGTTTTCAGGCGAACACCACAAACGTTTGCATGCTCGCCAGCAGTTCTTGTGCATGCATGAAAACGTTCATATGAGAAACTTTGGATATGGGGTGCATGCGAAAGTTACTTCTCTAGAGTGCACACAGGTTTGTGGTGCTCAGCTGAAAGTTTCAGAAATTTTTACCAAAACTGTCTTTTTAGTACTGTAGTCCTCAGCTCCTGAAGATCTACCTCCTTCAGCTAATCATGGGAGTGCTCCATCCAGAATTAGATGGAGTTCTGGCCCTTTGAGATTTGTACTTTGAGTACAAGTACAAGCATTCAGTCCTCAAGTCCAGTCACTTAAGGGTCTGCCACCCCTGTCCATTAGAGCTGGAGCTAAACTCTGCAGGACGGCCGATCTCCAGGAGCAGAACTGCGGACTGCTTTAAGCAAAAATGTACTAACTGCAGCTTTAATTCATCATGAACTGTGGTCCTCTATGACAGCAAGTAGATTTTAACATGAACATTTAGTGCATAACTCTTGTAAAATCTTTCCTTTCACATCTCCCAATGTGCATCAACAGTTCTTTGTAAAGAAAATCCGTCCTCCCCTTTGAAGTCAAAAGATGTTTTGATGAACACCAGCAACAGTAACCCCCACTGAGATCTCCGACCTCTGAGCATCTCCAGCCTCTTTACAGACGGGCAGGTCGTGTAGCAGCGGGGTGAGAAACTTAAGGCTGCCACATAGCAGGTGTGTGTGTGTGTGTGTGTGTGTGTGTGTATATAATAGTTCCAAAGCTGGCGTGCTGGGTCCAAATGGCATGTAATCAGAAGTAAGATGTAACACAGTGTAGGGTTCATCAAATCTGAGGTTGTGATGAAGCTGATGGACTGCACACATATTCACACACACTCACGCAGGCAGGGTGAAGTGAGCAAGGGTGCGTTTGTGTGTGTGTTTGGCATCGTGGGTCACAACTTGGCGTGTACGTTGGCTATGATCTCAGGAGGGAGGTCTTTAATAGGAAAGTCTCTGGCGTCCCCCCCGCTGTCTCCTGCCCCCTGGTCTGTGCTCTCACAGCTGCTCTGAGGAGACTCCGGAGGAGGCTGGTACAACACACTCGCCAGCAGGAAGAATATAGTGCCTAGAACCTGAGAGAAAGACAGCAGGAAATGCAGAGATACAGAAAGTAAGTACTGCACAAGTCAATGATTTGAATAATGCAGAAAACAGATACAGGTACAGCATCAACCTCCATTATTATTATTATGATTAATGTTCATTCATTCATTTTCTGTAACCACTTTATCCTTACTAGGGTCGCGAGTACCCAGAGCCTATCCCAGGGTCAACAATCGCTCACACACACCTACAGTCAATTGAGAATCCCCAATTCACTTAACGTGCATAGAATAAATAGAATATTTACATTAAATATATTCATTTTCATGAATATATTAAAGTTTGATCAGGCAAGACAAACACAGCCGTGTGCAAAAAGTACATTTATCTCAATTTACATTCACAACAACCAGTACGTACAAGCTACTTATTTTTCAGTGCCAGGGAAAAAGCAAAAAACAAAAGAAAAATGACAACTAAATATTAGCCTTTAATTATAGTTTGTTTGATGGGCACAGTTTAGGTGGTCAACTACAGTCGTGTATGACTGTAAAAAAAAAAAAAAACACATTTTCTCCCTTTCTTTTAAATTTTTTACATTTCAGTTTTGGAAACTCAGAAGGTTGTGGGTTTGAATCCCAGGACTACTAGTGGCACCACTGAGGTACCCTTGAGTAAGGTACCGCCCCCACGCACTGCTCCCTAGGCGCTCTATTACTGGCTGCCCACTGCTTCACTTGATGAATGTGTTAAATACAGAGAAAGAAGTTCACACTGTTCACACTGTGTGCTGTGTTGTGGTGTGTTCACGCGCGACTATAAGGGGTCACTTTACTCTTCAGTTATTTTCTTTGACCTTGTGCAAACTTTATCTTGTAACTAATTTCCTCAAACAAATGTAGATGCAGATGAGCAAGAAATGTGGTGGGTGCTATAACCTTTGTCCAGTTGTTACATTTTGAAATGCTCTGTGATTTTACTGTTTTCAGTCACTTTGAGTGGGCCTTGTTTAAGTAAATGACTGGCAGATCAAAAGTGGTGTGACCTGTGTTAGTATCACAGTGTGCTACCTTGTAGATGATGCCAGCGATTAGTGTGTATTGGCTCATGGCAGAATTCTGGTAGAGATAGCAAGACCCTTGTTCCCCACACTGCTCCTGCCACAGCAGGCATGAGATGTCAATCACTGAGCCAAACGCTATCGGACCCGGGATGCCACCTGCAGGAAACAAGTGGGTATTACATGACAGTTAATACTGATTCATGCTTACTAAACCTATATTTTTGTTTATGGGCTGTTTACACAATGAAGACCAACAAGTAGATCAAAAAGTGGGTTATAAAAACAAGTACCGAAGTCAAGAGATCCAAACATACCCAGTGTCCGCACCACAATCCACTGAATGCCCAGACCGAAAGACCTCTGGCTGTCAGGAACACACCTATGGGGAGGCAGAGAGCTTCAGTTTACGCTGCCCTGGTGACTGAGTCCACTAAAAGGTATAATGAATAGTGATGAACTGCACCTGGAGAGACTTGGTAAACTCACCTGAGAGTGGCTGTGAGAGCAGGGATGCTGCACAGGAAGGTGAAGGAGATGACGATGAAGAGGAAGGTGAGGAAGACGGGCATGTGGTTACAGGAAGAGCTACATTTTCCTGCTACCGCCATACCCTCCTCACCCCGGGACCCATTCCCAAACACACAGGCGCAGCTTGTAAACACCTATGTGCACGCAGCAATGCACACACACACACACACACACACACACACACACACACACACATGATTTAATGCTAGTAGTATAAAACTCTAACCTTACAATTATTTGATTATGATTGTTTAGGAAATACAGTAATCCCTCGCTTTTCGCAGGAGTTAAGTTCCAAGAGCACCCGTGTAGAGTGGAAAAACTGCATTGTGTTTTGGTAAAAAAAAGCCTAAAAATGCCTATTTTTATAGTGTAAACCCTAAATATGCTCCCAGAACACTTTAGCTTGGAAGGTTGCGTGACAAAAGTATTGGGACACCCGGTTTTCGGAGAATAAAACATGATCTACTTGGGCTAAAAGCAAAAAAAGGCGGAGGACATTCGCAGTTTCCGCGTTAATGTGGGGATTTCAGCGTAAAACTTCGGTTCGGTTCTCAAAAAAAATCTGCGTGTGACTGAATCCGCAACTTCTGATCCACGTAAAACTGGGGGATTACTGTAATGCAGCACATCATGAAAGCTGTATCTCAAAGGTTAAACTCCAGCAGAGACCCTATCACATTACTGAGGCCTGTCACATTACTAAGGCCTGTCACATTACTAAGGCCTGTCACATTACTAAGGCCTTTCCTGTTCAGGATGCCTCTGTCTTCCTGCGCCAGAAAAACACATCCTTTATCTGTGACAAACCAAGGGACTCATCTGGTGTATCCCTTATGGCATTTAGGCAACAATTTGTAATGAACCGTACATTTCAGTGTAAAGTTTTGAAACTTTTTTGGAATGATTTGAATGCATCGATTCCATCAGGAAGTCGTGGCGCTTCAGTACAGTATGCTCAGACTGTCCTTAGACAACAGAATCAAATTCTCTGGATAGTTTATGTAGATTCTGTGTAAAACTAATTTTGAACTGAAATCAGGGTGAACCATTTAATGTTCGCTGTGCTTTCCAGCAGACAACTAGCATGTAAAAAATTCAGTCAAACCATTAACACTACTGTCCCACCCCTTAACACACTATACAGGGGGTCCCCACGACAGTGATGTGACCCGAATTTTGGTATAAGTCAAAACACACCCTAGCTTCAATCATATCTGCATCTGTATCTGTAAAAATCATAATCATAATCTAGAACACAGAAACACACTAAGCCACAGAAAAAGGAAAATTACATAAATATACTGTACTGTAGTAACAGAAAAAATGAAAAAAAAAAAAGAGACAGTCTAGAATGGCGGTAGGTAAGAGTACTGGGAGACGCCAACTCCATCATTCATACGCTGCGTTACTGTGTATTCGGCATATTCTATGTAAACAGAAAGTAGTTAAGGGCGTCGCAAACTCGGGACGTCGCATGTTGAGACTGTGCATTTACACCATACTTTAAAAATATAATATCCATAATAGCACAGCCTGTGTGTGATCATGCTGACTTTATGTGGTACCTGTCTGCCACCATGGCTGTGTGTGTGGTTGATGGTGCTGCAGCCAGCATGGCAGGGGGAGTAGTACATCACTCCGTCGGCTCCGCAAACTGGGTTATAGTGCTCCTTCACACAGTGACAGTCTGCGTTACAGCCCACCGTCAGATTCCCACCCACAAAAGAACTGAGAGAGAAAATGAGCAAGAGAGACAGAGACAGAGTATTTATGTGAGGATATGTAATACTTAAATAGGGGTTTGTGTGAGCATGTGTGTGTGTGTCAAGCTTAGTTTGGTAGTGTTTTTGTATTTTGATGACTATAATGCTTGGGAAATGCTTTCATGTGGATAGACCCCAACGCGCACACACAAATATGCACACACACCCTTTCATCTTCTCTGTGTTTTACCCAAGTTAGGCATTCCATTTGTAAAGTGTGGCAAGCTGCCTATGTGAAGAATTGCTGCTAAACAGCCCCAAAAGCAGCAAAAATGCCCTAAACACTAAAGAAGTGTCACTTCACTGTCCAATATTGGGTGGTGGAGACTGTTCAGGTGTACACATGGACAGTGAGCTGGATGAGTCAAAGAGCTCTCTGGTCACATAAAAGAGAGGTCAAAGTAGGCTGTACTTCCTACAAAGAGGCTGCACTTCCTTTGAACAACTTAGAAGATGTGGCTGAAAGGAGAACATTGTCTAGACTTCAGTCCATCATGGTCAGTGCTGATCACCCACTCCACAGTGGAGAAGCACTTTTAGCCACAGACTCACCAGCATAAAGTGCTCCACTGAACCAGAATCAGAATCGCGTTTACTGGCCAAGTAAGTGAGCAAACACATACAAGGAACTTGGTTCCGGTCAATGGTGTCTCTCATGCACAACAGTATAAAACACAACAATATGAACGCCACAGACTCTACAACTCCTTCCCTTCACACGGCTAAACAACAATCTGTGCAATGACCTGCTGCTATCCAGAGGCACAATGTCCTTCTTATGTGCAAAATCATTATCATTACATGTAATATCTTCATTATCTTGTGCAATATTTTATGTTCAATATATCTACTTATTAAACTTATATACTTATCACTACTTATGACATGAAACAACAGACTAGGTATAGAGTACAACTCCAAACAACTATTTGTGTTAATTAATAGGCGACTTCAGCACTAACTGTATTTATATCTCTTTGGTGACGATATAAAGTGACGATATAAAGACTTTTGCATTGTGCACCTTGCCTTGTGGGTGGAAACACTACATAGTGCGAAGTCTGGCACAGCCCCAAGGAGGATTCCATAAGAATGCGGCTGTTCACTTTTTCATATTTTGGGAAGAAAATAGTAACTGTAATAAGAATCTCAGGTCAACTCAGTTGAGTGGGTTCCTCAGGTGGTTATATGATGTTTCCACCAGTGTTATGTAAACAAATTGCGGTCAGCACACAATAGCTTTGCTGTTGTGCTATTCGGGTGCATTTGAAGTGACTTCCTAGTCTGTTATCCCTGCAGCCCCATGAGGTTTACTTTCTCTCAAATGCAAAGATTTCTGACTGCTCAGCGAACGGGCCAAAAATAGTCCAAGTCCCCGACTATGTATTGTTGAACTCCAATTTCAACACAGGACACGGCAATAGATAAATAAACTTACAGCCATAAAGGGGACCACTGTACTCCCACTAATTATGCAACTATAGATAGAGAGAATTTTCAATAATGATCAGTTTCTCTCTTTTAGCAAGTTTGCTGGATTTGTTATGGAGGAAACATTTACACCAGGACAGATCAAAGGGAACGTGGGATGTCTAGGCATTCTTATTCATTCAGTTTCCTTTTTTCTTATTTACTTACTTAATATAAAATTACCTTTATAGTTAGTTTCCCTCCATCCCCCAGGCTGTCTGCTATTTAAGGACAGTTACTCGAATATGTCCCAGTGTCACAGGCCTCTATGGCAACAACCTTCTAGACTTGTAACTCACTTTAAATAACAGAAAAACAAACTCGTAATAACGGATAAAACTCAGCCTCATAAAGTTTTTTTTTTAATTTCTTAAACTGAGACTGTAGGCATGTCCACATTTCTCATGCTCTTAACTGAATAGCTCGCATAAACATCAGCTTCAGAGTAGATACAGGATAATTCAACCAGCGTACAAACCACCAAACAATCAAAATTAACCATCAAGCGTGCAACACTGTCCTTACGGTCCAATCCTACACCCCAAATTTATGCAAATCTTTTAAATTAATGTAACTTTTACAAACCTTCAGGGTTATTTGCAATACAGTACAACTATGGCACTTATTATTGATACTTTTTATTGCTAATTTTGTTGATCAGAATAAATGTATGGGACTTCAGTTAGTATTAATATGGAATTAAACCAATCTTTAGTGTAATCGGACAGCTAAGACGAGGAACGGTTCAAAAGTTCCCACACTTTTATATTTTCGTTGGAAACGGTGAAGGCTGGTACAGTAGTCATGTGAGAGTGTCATGTGACTAGTGCTGTCTGGCAAGCCAGAAGTAAGTTGTTTTTGAAATTCTTAATAATTAAGAGTTTTAAAAAAAAATGCAGAAACCTTTTGAATGCCCCTCTTATCTTGACCTGGTCCTAATATAGTATCACTGGTTTTGTTACTTCTCTGGCACTGCACCTGTTAGTACCTGTTTCTGTCCGGCTGCAGGGGGAAGGGACTGCTGTGGTGGCTCTGCAGGGAGCTGCCGTGGTAGGGGGCAGTCACTCCGGCCATGGGAACGTTGGGGCAGTGCAGGAGGAAGATGAAAATGGCCAGCAGGCTGACCATGGCACACAGCATGCAGAAGCGAATGATGCCCCGACAGCGCAGGTTCAGCTTCTTCACGATATAGCCACCGAGGAAGGTGCCTCCCCCACCAGCAGGCACTACCATGTAGCCTTGGGAGGAAGTAGGAGTGAGAAAGTGAATTTCGCATCTTTGTTTGGAAAAATGAAGTAAAACTAACATTATGAGTTTTGCATAGTGCATGAGATCACACAGTTGTGCATTCAAAACGTGAAGAAAGAAGCAATAAATTTAATAGCAGTTATCAACAGTTTTTGATAAATCAGTAAAAAGTTTCAACACAAATTGAAGAAAAAACATGAAAACACTTCAAAACCCAGCGGAGCGGAGCTGTGTCTCACATACTTTGCCAAAAACTCGCTCTGAGCATGACTAAATGCCGCCCAATCCAATAATCATAATATTAAAAGAAAATCAAATGACATACACATAATATTTCATATCATTTGGCAAGTCACTTGAAATAAAATAAGGCCCGTCTAGCCGCCTATTCGTTTTCTTTACTAACCTATACTATATGGACAAAAGTATTGGGACACCTGACCATTACACCAACAGGGACGTTAATGACACTGGATTCAAATACAGAGACTTTAATCTGGATTTTGCAGATATAACAGTGTCCACTCTTCTTGGAAGTCTTTCCACAAGATTTTGTTTCTGTGGGAATTTTGCCAATTCACTCTATAAAGTATTTATGAGGTCAGGTACTGATGTTGGGTGGGAAGGCCTGGCTCACAATCTCCATTCCAGTTCATCCCAAAGGTGTTGGATGGGGCTGAGGTCAGGACTCTGGGTGGGCCGGTCAAGTTCTTCCACACTGAACTCTTCCAACCATGACTTTATGGAGCTCGCATTGTGCACTGGGGCACAGTCATGCTGGAATAGAAAAGGTTCTTCCCCAAACTGTGACCACAAAGTTGGAAACATGTCGTTGTCCAAAATGTCTTGGTCTGCTGAAGCATTAAGATGCTTCACTGGAAATAAGGGTCCTAGTCCGAACCCTGAAAAACAGGTGCATCCCAATACTTTTGTCCATATAATGTATGCAAATACACAGGCCAACCCATCACTCGGCCTTACCCCCCCATGCGACACGACAGATGATGTCGTCTGTCTTACCGAACCAGGTGGCAGCCTCTGAGGCACTCAGACTGAACTGGGACTCCAGAAACTTGGGCCCAAACGTGGACATCCCGGCTATGAGAGTAGCCTCTGTCGCACCGGCCAGACACAGAAAAATAAATGTAGGGTTCTTCAACAATAGCAGCACTGACCTAAGGAGAAAGAAAGAGGTGAGATGAAGAAGGGACAACTAAAAAAAGTCACAACACAAAAGTTACAGAATAAGACTCTATTTACACAGTCAGTTAGTTATATAACCTGATTTAAAAGCTGCTTTCGTTTTTTTTCCCCAGCAATCCCTGTTACCACAGTAACCCTGTTAACTAAAGCCTATTAAAACATGTACCTTATCCAGACCCACCACACAACCAAGGCCTGTAGTGGCCATGGCTGCTTTGGCTGGCTCACAATGATCATACTGTTTGACAACTAATAGCTTTTGTCCTGTATTGAAGTGACAAGGGACCGAAGAAAAAACATGAAAGCCCTTCAAAACCCAGCGGTGTGTCAAACACAGAGGAGCGGAGCTGTGTCTCACACACTTTGCCAAAAACTCGTTCTGAGCATGACTAAATAAGCTTGTTTCTAAATGGCCTTATTGTGCTTCACCATTTGCTCTCAGCATGTGGTACTGTCCTCTACTGTCCTTTCGGTTTTCTTTCTCTATCAACTCACTCTTGTTATTCCCAGTTTGTCCTTTACAGCTCCTCTTAAAATCTATTTACTCCTCGTGTGAGGTTTCTTATCTCCTTCTGTCCCTCAGCACGGTAGGTCCTTGCTCTTTTTATAATGGGTTTTCCGTCATTTCTCCTTTGATTGTACTTTCACTCTTGAGGAGAGAGCACAGTATTCATACCTGGGCATGTCCTTCACAGTTTTGCCAAACTGAGGGTCAGCAGCGGTTACTTGACTGCCATCCTTCAGCTGATGAGCCTCAGACACACGCATGGCCACGTAGCGCTGAGAACCTGTGAGTATGGGGATGGGGGATTAACTGATTAGCAAGATGGATGCCTGTTTGTGGGATATCTTGCCATTAGAACTGAACGAAAAAACTTTTATGACCCACTGAGCGTGTTGGAATAAGCCTTTATGAATGTTTCTGTCAGTTCTGTCATTAAAGGTTCATACACGTGTCATGCAGCCTTATAACTTCTGGCCTTAAGTGAAATGTTACTACAGCAGTTGAGTATATAACTCTTGGATTCATGTCTTTGAAGTATCTTCATAGCTGTTAATAATTTGACCATTTATTGGAGTCAAAAATGTTCTCAAGCAAGTGTTTGTGGGAATATTGTTACAAATACTTTTGTGTGATTTTGTTTTCCTGGCCCTCAAACCAACTTTATGCTGATTCTTGGGTATCAAAAATATTCAGGTGCCTCAATTGTTTCTCAATAGAAGTTCTTCCTCAACCAGAAGTTCTTTTTCAACCATTATAGCACTTCTAAAAATCATTACACAAAAAGGAATGCAGGCGATTTGGTGCATTCTATTATTATTATTATTATTATTATTAAATTATTTATTTTTTATTGTAAAAAATCAGTTATGTGAAAATTCAGGGTCTCCGGCCTTGAGTCAAGCCACGCTGAGCTGTGATATCAGCAAGAATGCTCCAAAGTTGCCAGGTCTAAACTTCCAAGACCAGGACTCCTTATTTGACCTACTCCATACTGAGAAATGTCCCTTTGATAACTTCTAAACAATCATTTTTTAAATACTTTGCTTCTAATATGTACTTTGGACAACCAAAGTCTACATTTTGGAATAAGCTTGATAATAGGTTCCCTGATATGGTAAAACCGGTTACTCGGGTATTGGATTTTGGTATTTTTGGTATTTGGTAATTATTGTAAATTTTCTGTAATACTCTAAAATACTGAACGTTGACACTAAGCCCTAGTTCTTAGTGTTTAGTTAATTAGTGAAAGAATGATGCATGGATGGATGGACGGGTGGTTGACTGACTGTACCTGGCAGCTGCCGAGGGTAACCTAGAATGGGCAAAGCAGTGACAAGAGCAGCAGCCCCTCCAAGCAGAAAACCAATCCACCATGCTCCCACCCACAATGGATTCTCTGGAGTCAGCTCAGTCCTGGAGAATAGGGAACAAAAGGAGTGTTTTTTTGTCAAAACGTTCAACACCTGAGTCAATAAAGGCAGAAGAGAAAGTCTTTCAAACGAACATGATACATGAGACTGAACTATTGTCTCCCTGATAGACCTTTGAAACAGACAAGGAAGTGGAAACTACAGCCCAGTCTGACTGTATAAATGTTGCCCTTAAATTTAATCCAGAGGAGAAATGAAGGTCTTGAATCCCCTTGAATGCTAGACATATTATACAGTTCATAACGGTCATCACGTAAAGAAAAAGTCCTCAGTAAACCCACACATCTTATACACCCACTTGTATGTTTAACCTGAAGCATTTGAATCACTGGCATACTTAAAAAAATACTGCGCTTTTCCTAAAATAAACACACATCTCCTCTGAGATATTTTTGTGAATGTGGAGGGTCTTTGTTTGAAAGTGAAATGTAAGTTAAAACTGGTATAAAAGGTGTATTTTGCTAAACAAACATTATTAAAACCACTTGTCTAATATAATATTAATATCTGGGAAAAAGAAATTTAAACTGGATACATGGAAGACTCAGTCCTGATTTTAGACTTTATCACCTATTTTATTAATGTTTTTGTAAATTCCATATGGTAATATATATATATATATATGGGTTTTAGAATGAAATGCTTCAAGGTGATGCCCTTGGGGAACCCGTTGAGACCCGCTGACCCCTGGGAGGATGGATATAGATTGACTCACGCTTGGCCGATCTCTGTATACATGTTGAGGAAGAAGCCGCCCAGCAGGTATCCGGCCGCTGGGCCCACAATGGCGGCCGTGTAGAAGATACCTGAAAAAAGGGAAGGCACTTTAGCTTAGCATGCTAGCGTGAGAGAACCAGGTTTTCCACTCGCCCTGCTGCCCCCCAGAGTCTTACGGGGAAAAAATCTCCATTGTTAAACCAGTGCGCCCACATCCGTGTTGTGTTTTTGATCGGTAGTGAGGTGAGCGAGAGCCAGACCAGTTTTACAGCCGGCTTTGTCTTGGATAGAGAGGCGACCGGGGTTGCGATTGTCTGACTGTCTTTGAAACGGTGGGAAGACAGGGAAGCAGCACAATTGAAGGAGGCTTCATTGATGTTTGAGGTGGAAGCTCGTGGATCAAGTCGATAAAGCTCAGTAAATGGGCAGCTGGGTCCGTTCGTGCCTCAGAAGCGCAAAATTACAGGGCTTTGCTATATTAGTCCGTGCAGACGTGCTTTTCCTATGTTATTTACAGCTGTAAACAACATAAATTACTCTTCACTTCTGTAATTTTAGAGCATTGGGGTGCTTTTGGACTGCAACTTTAACACACACACACACACAAATACACACAAAGCAATGTTACATAAGAACACGTCTCACCATTTCCTCCTTGTGTGCACATAAATAGCCTGTTCCATTTTTTGTAATGTCGCTCTACACAACCTTTCAAAGGTCTTTCATTTAGAAGGAACGCACTTAGTCACAGGTCACAAGTGATCAGAGCACATCCTGTTGAGAAACTGAAATAACTTAAATAAGGAGCTTCCCCAGCTCTACTCACACTTACACATCACAGCCTACACCTTTTTCCACAAATTAGCAAGCTGTGTATTTCTTTTGGAATGAATGGTGAGTCAACAACCACATTTAGGCTGTTCAGATACTTACACCGTATGGACAAAAGTATTAGGACGCCTATCCATTACAGAAACGGATTTCATTCAAATACATAGACTTTAGTATGGAGTTGCCCCCCCCTTGCAGCTATAACAGCTTCCACTCTTCTTGGAAGGCTTTCCACAAGATGTTGGAGTTTCTATGGGAATTTGTAGCCATTCATTCTGTAGAGCATTTACGAGGTCAGGCACTGATGTTGGACAAGAAGGCCTGGCTCGCAATCTCTGTTCCAGTGAATTTAATAACTAATAGTGTATATCTAGTGTATTGCCACTATCACAGACTAAAAACAGTGACTATTAAGTGGTCTGGGAAGTCCACTATGCTACAGCAATACCCCCCACACCCCCCACCCCTGTTATAGACCCCCCAGCAGTGCCCCCCACATTATAATGCTTCTGATGCATGTATGTACATTGTCTTAAACAGCACCTTATAGACGGATTTAGTTCTATCATTATTCTTGCTGAAGCATTTTTTATTTTTTCCCTCAGCATATTAGGTCATATTTTTATTGACCATTACTGCACATGAACAGTGCAAAAACATAAATAAAAGAGACACTGAAATTCTGAAATGTTGATTCGTATGCCAAAATTCATATAATCTTTTAAATATTTTTTTAAATCACGTGTCAGCCCTAGTAAAAATGTAAACTTTCATAATAGTAAGAAGTTCTACTTACAGCATATAGCTCCTTAATGGAGCAATACTATGTATTCGTATTATTTTAGTATTACTTGCTTCCTTTGCTAAAAAGTGATATTCTCTATGTTTGACTCCATCATGAAAAAAAGTGACTGGTGGGGTCTACCTCCATTAGTCCTTCATTAGTCAAAAGCTCAATCCTGATTGGTCCAGGATTTGTTTATACTTATACTTAATCTGTCCTGGAGCAGGTTAGGCTTGCAGCGTAAGTTGCCAGGGTGGAAAGTAGCCTTGTAAAAAGTGACCCACTGAAGATTCAGGGTTAGATCAAACTAGGGCTAAAGTTGTCTGGTTAAGTAAGAACTCCTGTTTGTAAGACAGGTCCTTGGGTTTTTTTTGCAGTAGGCATTGCCTAAATATTGGCCTGAGTTTCGTTTTCGCACTAGCAAACTTTGTTTTTGACCCCAAAACCAAAGTTTGAAGATTTAAATGCTAATGAGTGATAACACTCTAGACAGTTTAAACAGTTCCTTCAATGTTGCCTTCAAAATCTTTATTCCTCCCCTATTTTTCATGCCAATTTCTACCCACCAGTTAGCCCTCCCCCATTCCACAATTCAAGCTAGACATCAATTTGTTTTAAGCTGCCACCATTGCAATGTCGTTGGACAGGTGAACACACTTTGAGGAGAACATTAACTGCCCACAGGCTAATGTTGCACTCTTGACATACAATTAATGTGTATATGTTAATTGTTCATCACACGAAATGTTAATCAAATGCCTCTCACCTATGTAGACCGGTGCATAGCTGGACTTGACGTTCTCATCCAGGTAGGTGACCCCGAGGGTGTAGAGAGGAGTAGCCCCGACGCCATGTAGGAACTGACCCAGCATGAAGACAAAGCGATACGCTGAAAGGCCACTGCCCTCACTTGCCCCACACGCCTCTGTGTGATTTCCTGAGCACAGTCCTGTGTGCTCCTGTATTTTCACCTGATAGGGAGGTGTAGTGAAGTGTGGCAGTGTAAAAACTAGTGACCCCAAAGCCATGATGAGAACGCCCCAGCCCAGCCAGCGAGGCTTGTGGCCAGTCCCGCCGAAGTAGCTCACGAACGTCAGGCACACGCAGGCAGCAATGTCATAGGAGCTAGCAATGAGTCCAGCCTGTAGAGACAGCAATACACAAAAAAACCCCCATAGAAACATCAGATGACTTACAGCACAGTTTAAGCCCAACCATGGAATAATATACACTCCAATAAAAATCTTTAGGCTTATGCTTATGTTAAGTGTTTTAAGCGAACCACTTTTATGATACTACTTTTCTAGACGTCCATGTGCATTTGCTTCTGGGCTAACTTGTTCTGTTTCCCCAGCACATCATCATGAATCTTAGCAGAATATACACTATATATACTACTACTAATATATACTGCCTATCAAAAGATTGGACACGCCTTCCCATTCAATGCTTTTTTCTTCGTTTTTATTATTTTCTACATTGTAGATTAATATTGAAAAACAAAATGATGAAGGATCACATGGAATTATGCAGTAAACAAAAAAAGAGTTAAACAAACCAGAATATGTTGTGTAATAAGGTAATGATGGACTGTTGTTTTTTTACTTAGTTAAGTGGTTCTTGCCATAATGTGGAGTAGAACCGTAG
>JBBPCY010000136.1:705063-717569 GCA_037974405.1 Brachyalestes nurse
TCTCTCTCTCTCTCTCTCTCTCTCTCTCTCTCTCTCTCTCTCTCTCTCTCTCTCTCTCTCTCTCTCTCTCTCTTACTTGCGCTCATGCTGATGAGAAACTTTTAGTCCTGCTCAGTGTTGTGAATAGGCTCTGATGTGTAGGTAATATGGTCCAAAGGAGATAAGTAGCTATCTGCTGATCTATATCACTGACCTCTCATCACTGCCGTCCACCTCACTGTCCAGCACTTTATCAGTCCATAATGCACAGCCTATAGAGCCTCCACCGCACACTCCCCTCCTCCTCTCTCCCTCTCCCTCTCTCTCTTTTTGCCCCTCCCCACACTCTCATTGACCCTTGACAGTCTCCCTCTCTCTCTCTCTCTCTCTCATCCTGATCATATGAACCCACTGATGATCTTATTGCGAACGCTCTCTCATAGACATGGCAACTTCACTTGGTTTTGCGTGCATGTGTGCACAGTGTTAATGTCCATTAAAGCACATTAGTGTGACAATGCGGAGAAATAGAGCCACTAAAGATCCGAATACATATGCTCTTGCTCACACATGGCCATTAAACTGTCAGTGTGGGTGTGAAATCTGACATTCATTACATTTCAACAGATGTAGAATATAGACAAACAACCTTAATTAATGCATATAGACAGAAAATGTATGCTAAAACTCATTTAATGTATTAATGCAGGTCATTTTAAGTGATTTCTATACGGTTGATGGATTGTGAAATGTTCGCACAATGTAAAAGCTGATGCTGTTTTCAAATGATGGCAAAAAAATGTAAATATGGATTAGTGGGGTTTTGAAATTTGAATGACATTCATTACAGATACTGTTTTATGACATTAAGGCAAAGTGTGGTTATACGCAGAGGTGTAATTATGCTTTACAGGACATAAGTGTGTGTGTGTGTGTGTGAGACAGAGCACAATACCTCCCCCCCTTCCTTTGCTGCCTCTTTTACCCCATCCCCCTCTCTTCCAGATCAATACCAATTTATAGGCAAATAGCACACAGCTGACTCGCCCCTTCAATGAATTAGACCATCGCTGATGTCACTGCTCTAATGAAGCCCCTCGCTGCGGCCTTAAGTAAACCTAGCAGAGAAACTCATAGTGTGTGTGAGTGTGTGTTACCTGTGCATGACCCGCACTCGTCTTGACTGATAATTACAGCAGAGGGCAGTCAGAGGAGGAGTCGTGTTCAAAAGACTTCAGGTAAGGATGTGTACACGTGTGTATGTGTGGGAGAGTATAAATACTTTGTATCCGTTGTAACCATAATTTTGTCATATTGAAGCGTGGTATGTGACTAATGAAATCTTGAGCGAAGAACATGAAGCTAAACAAAGCGGCGAACACAGTGTGCACTTCAAAGACACACTACGTAGATGCAGCACGCATACAGAGCAGCACACTTATGCATGCGATTAGACTTCCTCCACTCATCTCTTTTTTTACATTCTGACATCCCCTCCACTCCACCACACCTTACCTAACACGCATACATCTGCATTTATATATATATATATATGTGTGTGTGTGTGTGTGTATATATATGTGTGTGTGTGTGTGTGTATATATATATAATTATGAAAAACTGCATAACAATTTAATATTTTTTAGAAAATAACAACAACTAAAAAACCATTCATCCTAACTACATGACTTATCACAAAATATAAAGGCTAGCAGAATTTTGGTATTTTTATTTCTTTTTTTAATCATTTTATTTACTTTATTATTGTGAAAAGTGCAATCGATGAGCATAAGACAGTCATTTCTTTATTTTAGATCCATGCAGAGACTCAAAATGTGTTGTAATAACAGAGATACGTATATTTTATACTTGATCATGTTATTGCATACATGAAATGAAAGTTGCTCTGTGGATATGTATGTGTACTATGGCCTCACTATATTCACTCACTATATGTAACTTACAGATGTTAGCAGTAGTCTGTAGCTGAGGGCTAACAGCTCAGCACAGGCCACTAGGCCTGGCCGCTCTGTGTAATTAAACTGAAAGTCCTCATCATAAATCACAGTTCCTTTCCTCCCTCTTTTTCCACCCCTCTTTAGTTTTCATCCCTCCATTCCTGATGAGACTGGTAGTTTGTGTAAATTGAGCCCCCCACCCCCACCAGCCAGGGCTGCCGTCCCCCTTGCGCGACCACTCGGCCAACTTTTAATATGAGCTTGCCACCGCTACACCATACATGGAGCCATTAGATGGAAATATGCTTATGTCACCACACACACACACACACACACACACACACATACATACTTGAACTTTAACAGGTGTACCATTCCCATCCCACACTCGCCATCCTGAACCCCCCCAACAGTCCGTCCACCTTCAGCAGCTGCTTCGTTCCAGAAACATTCAACTGTCACCTGATCCCTCCAGCTCCGGTTGAGTCCACTTTTAAACATGGCTTGCGTCGCTAGGCCTGTCTCCTGCCATCATGCCATGTGTGTAAAATTAGCAGGTACAGAGCTGACTGGCCTTTCCCGAACCATCTAAGAGGTCGAGTGATTGGACCGACCCCCCCTGAATCTCTCTAAAAGAGTTTGTGATGATGCATAAACAGAGTGGTGCAGTGTGGAGAAAGGCAAAAGTATATGAGACTTCAGGCAAAACTACATTTGCTTATATGAACTGAACAAATGCAAAGGGTCTTCCCATTAACAAACAGCTGAAATTGTGGATTTAAGGTAAATCTTTTAATGTGACTTTAACCATGTGCGAAGCTTGAATTGCTGTCCATTCATCTGAATAATTCAACTGGAATTGCTCCAAAGGCAGCTGGAGTTATGAAATGGTGTACAAAGCAATAAAATGTAAAAAAAAAAAAAAGGAGGAACGAAGATCTATATTCCAAAAATGAGACAATAAACAAGACCATAATGAACTCAGCCGGGACCTCCCAAATCCTAAAGACGACAAACTGCTCCAGCTCCTGGAACTGGAGCAGCCTGCCCCAGGATGTAGTGTGGTGCAGTAGAGTAATGAGGTTTACTTTTCTATATTAGAACAAATATGAAGAACACCATAGTAACACAACAGTATCATTTGATCAAACCTGTCCTTCAACTCTAAAATGATTTAAAAAAAAAAAAAAGCTCAGCTGGGACCCCGCACTCTCAAAGTCCATGAACTGCTTCAGCTGCTTGCATTAGTGTGTGCTAGTCTGGGCTAGTGTGTGATGCAGTAGTGTGATGAGGTTGCTAGCGTCTCTCAGCACTAGCGCTAATGTAACTTTGACAGGGCAGCAGAGCTCAGGACCGCTTCCCCTCCAACTGCAGATTGATGCACAGAAACACAAAGACACGGGCCAGCCAAGACGAAGAGTGTCCTCCTACTGTACGTGCATGCACTCACACACTCACCCATACACACTCACTTACCGAGAGAGACGGGCCATGAGGATCGAGATGGCAGGAGGAGAGAGTCCGTACACCAGCAGCTGATTCAGCGTTTGAGAGTTTAAGGATGAGTGCAGAGGGAGACGGAGAGAGAGAGAGAGAGAGAGAGAGAGGAAGGAGGAGGGGAAAAAAGGAAGGAGAGCCACTGATGCTGGAGTTCTGTTGCCTCTTGCATAAAAGGATAAAAAAAAAGTTGCAAAAAAAAAAAAGCTGAAGGAATGGACCACGACAGGTAAAATAAATACAGAAATACGCAAGATTGCCAATCACAGGCCTCCAGCCCATCTCCTCACCGGCCTGAACGTAAACGTGTCACGATTCTGTTCGACCCCGCCCCCGTCCCTCCACCTGTCCTGAGAGAGAACGCTACACCCAAGTGGCTCTGAAACAGGAGTAAGAGACAGTATGGACTGTATGCTAGCACCAGGAGAAAGAGAGAGAGAGGGAGAGGGGAGGGACGGAGGGAGGGAGGGAGAGACATTGACTCAGAAAGAATGAGAATGGTGGGTAAAGTGTGAAAAGATTTACAGAGGGAATGAAGATATCAAAGCCACATAAAAGATAAAGACAGGGTTCGAGAGATAAAGACATAAAAGGGCAGCATGAAAGATGGAGCAGATTAAAGGTTAAGAGCGAAGAGAGAAGTAGCATTTACAGAAAGCTGTGAGGAGAAAAGGTAGAGAGCACAGCAGAGTGATGAAGCTCGAGAGCATGCAGACTGTTCCAGCGGTCTTCATCAAAAGTAGAAATCTCTCTCTTTTTCCCCCAGGCTCTCATCGAATTTGCCACTTTGGTATATTCCGTACTGTCACACACTCCCGTCCGTTCTCTGCACGAGAGGCCAACAAATGATTACGACGACAGCGGCTGAAGGTTAAACGTGACACCATGATCTCTACGGTGGCTTGACCTCGGAAGTAAAGGTCAACATCATGTTAGGCACAAAACGGTTCGCAGTCATTTCTGATGATCTAGAAAACCTGCAAACGACGAGTAAACAGTAACACACAGGGCGGGTGCTGAAGGTTAGGGGTGATCGGCAGAGCCTCCCCCTGCCCCGAGGCTTTTATACCCCGGGGTGAAAGGCAGAGCAAAGCCCCTCTGGCCCTTCACCCACTCCCCTCACACTCTGGCCTTATTTAGTGAGGAAGGGCAAAAAATAGCCCCTCAAGTGCTGCTGTCTTACATTTACTCGCAAGGGGTTGGGTTTAAGGTGGGAGGGGCTTATACCCAAGGGAGGAGCTACATTTGACAGACAGATGGCAAGCAGGGCAGTGGGAAGTCCTGACAGGTCACTATGTGGATTGACAACCTTCCTCTGTGCTGACATGCCCCAGTTCTTTGTTTTTACGTGATTTTTGCTAAAGTGAATGAATGCGCTCAGGCATACCCCATCTTTTCCACACAGGCTGTGTTCAAACATGCACCTACACCCTTCCTGTCCTTCGTCTGGGGGTTGGGGGTTGGGGGGGTGGGGGTTGTATTTTTAGCCCCTCCAAATAAAGAGGTGTGCACCTCGCGGTGCAGCCATGATCCTAACAGGTTGACCCACAGCAGGCTGGGCCACTCGTCCTGTTCTGCTATGTATGGTCAGGGTTGATAGGCTTTAAGAGGGAGAAAATCTGACAGACATTGTCCATGTGCACTACTGGCCTTAATTTTAGATTTTTCAGTTATGCCACTATCAAGCCTTGAATCACTGCAGTGGTAAATTTATAAAAGAGGGGAAAAACATTTTAAACTTTAATGCATCTTAATGCAATCTTATTTTATTCCAAGTGCTTTTCCACCATTTTTAGTGATTCATTCATTGTAAAATCTACTACTATACATATCTAACAATATCTAGCTAATATCTAACATAGAAACGTCAGGTAATTTTCTGTTCTCAAAGAAATGTTGAGCTTTAAATGAAACGTCTTTGTGTTCGTTTCTTTGTGTTAGGCTGTGTTTTTTGCTGACTGTGGCACAGCGGTAAATCTAGAATGAAATGGTTCCATTCACATTATATTGGTGCTAAATCAATGGAAGTATGCATATGGCAAATTTTCAACTTTATGCAAATGAGAACCGTTAGAGAACCAGTCAGTTCAGTTTAGTTCTGTTCTCTAGAGAGGTGGGAGTAACAAAAAATGTCTGGACAAGATGGTGGCAGTTAAAGCATGTGTTGCATGAAAATATGTTTATGATTAAAATATGTATGGCAACGTTATTGTTTACATCAACATGAAATTGTTTATTTATATGTCACATCGGCATATTTGCTGACACAAATATGTTGTAATTCAAGCATTTTAACTTTTCTGCCAGTGTTATCTAAAGGAATTTGCTGGTAATGTGCATGCTATGTATTTCTTTACATCCCGGGATGTTACAAAATGGGAGGTAATTGGATTGTTGAAGAGCACACACAATGCCATTTATGCCATTTCATTACAGTTAACTGACTGACTTCACAAGCTCACTAGCTGGCTTCCTGTCTGCAGAAGCTCGCTAGGTGACTGGCTTGCCAGCTGGTTGGTGCTCGCTCGTTCCTGGCTGCATACGGATGTACAGGATGGAGATACAAGATACTGAACACAGATACAAGACACATCACCGCACCACAACTACACTGGCTACTTACAAAGTTAATGAACAATGCTTGCTGTTTTCACGTCCACTTCCCCTGAAATACGCTGTGTGGATGTGCTTCACTGCAGGGGAAGCCTAACTAAGCCTAAGCCTGGTGTTTCTCAATATGGTTTATGGTCTCCGTACGTTTTTTCTTTTGCCTAAATACACCAAGCTTTTAATGCAAGTTTTTCAAACCCAGCACATTCTAAATCTTGCATAAATTTTTCTTTACTATTTGACATGTCATTTAAAACGTGGTCAACATGTCCACTAGTAATTAATACCAAAGTAAAGACAAAAATGGGGTCCGAAAAAATAATTTTGTTGGGGCAGTCTGCAATTGATATGCACTGGATACTCTGTTTGATGTAAACTGCACACTAAAATCACCACAGAATTTTAAACTGGATCCGGTCATCCATGCTTATAGGATATTTATTTTATGTTTTTTCAGGCTAAATACTAATAGCATGCAGAAGTCCTCTCTGCATGCTTATTACAGTGCTGTTTTTTAACACTCCTGTTAAAATCATGCTGTACTGTTTTAAGAAGTCATTACTGATTTCTGTCTGAAGCTGTAGGACCGGTGCTCTTCTACAAGTTTAATTTGTTGTGGACACATTATGCTATTTCAGGCACTGTCCTCGACTAAAAGACAACTGCCTGTTATGGCTGGGGTGGACATATTACATATGCACCTGGTTACATATTTTACATACTACATACTGATTTGTATGTAGCAACAAGCACTGGCCGGTTTTGCGCCCCCAGTCTTTTCAAATCAAGTGTAAATTTGCACTGTGGACCCAAAAGACACATGAAGCGCATTTTGCATCAGGCCTTTTAACAGTCTATTAATAATCAGTTATTATGGTAAAGGTCATGTAGTTTGTGTAGGCTGGTGCAAACTGTTTTAGTGACGTTTGAGCATAACATAAACATGATTAATTGCTTTGTCTAGCTTGTACCAGCTCTGAAACTCTGTAGCCCTTCTGTAGGTCATTATGAAAGTTGCAAATCTTTACCATTCTGAAACGTTTACATTTTATTGTATTTTAGCTTATAAGCAGCTTCATTCTTTCAGCTTTGAAAAGAGATTCCCTGGCAAAGTTCAACCTAGACCAGAGTAGTATTGATTTGATACGTTCCCCCTCTTAGGAGTCATCTACATCCCCCAAGCTTCCAGCGAAGAAAATGCAAGACTGTGTTAAAATGGTATTAAAATGGAAGACACATCTTAGCTTGTTCGTCTAAGATAACGCACTGCAGTTCCAAAATAATAATAATGTGATACTAGATTCATCACACATAGTTTTCACTACTCATAAAATGCCTTTAAACTGCACACTGCTTTGCATTGCTTACATACAACAGTGATTTTGTGATATTGGTTACAATATCATTGAGGTATTTTTGAAGCATTCAAGAGGCTACTTGGTTTCTTTTCTTCTTCTTTTTTTTTTACTATACCAGGCGGGCATCCAGAGCAGTTTTGCAATCTTTTGCTTTTCAAGCATTTCTATATGCACATGATGATATCATGACGAATAGTATTTTCTTATGTCCTCATCTGAGTTGCATAGCACCTCTTCGGAACATAGTATGAAAAGAGGAGAATGAAGGGGTGCTCAGAATTGAGAGGACAGCAGAAGGAGGCAAGATGGGAAAAGAAAAGATATTGATTTCCACCTTAAAAAGGCAATCTCCACAGCTCAAGTGCTCTTTGGGGGGGGGGGGGAGACGTGTGTGACTCGTCTTGAGAGAGAGAGAGAGAGAGAGAGAGCGAGAGAGAACACAAGTGAGGGAATGTATTACAAGAGTATGAGTAGTAAGTCACTGCCTCACAACTAAGGGCACCTGATTACTACTTCCTTCTTTCTCTTCCAGCTCCTGTCTGTAGCAAGAGGTCATGTACTGATGAATACCATCAATAATATACTCTGATTCTGAGCTCAACATTGAGATCTAAAAATGTTATTATTCAATGGGTTTAGATCTAGTAGGCTTTCTAAAATGAGACTTTACAAAGATCAGTACCTATGATTTTGAAAAGAACTGGGGCATTTTTTCACAATAGAGCACATCAGTATGTTTAGAATACCAAAATAATAAAAAATATTTTTGTTGATTTATGTGATTAATTTGGTATGGATTTGTTGTTGTTGTTGTGTTAAATTAATAAAACTAAATGTGTGTAAGGGATCCAGGTGCTGTGCACCCTCCACAACAGTAGGGGACTAACCTTGATTAGGGCCTTCTTCTTCTAGCACTATTTAAAGACTTAGTTAAACTTGCGTACTTTGTGATTTATTGCCACCTCTGTTCTGTACCAAGTCAGTTGTGTCTAAGTTGTCTGAGTCCTGTTACTGTTCCTGCACTTTAAAACGTGGTCTACCATTCTGTGCCCACTTTATGATATTCTTGTTTTTCATTGTTTTCAACTATGGACTCTTTTCTGAATAATGTCTCTGTCTGCCTCTGGTAATTCTGTTGTGTCTGCCTGAACCTCACTACGTTCTACTCTTCCTCTGTGTTATGCTTTGTTGGAATAAATTAAAACTTATTCTGATTCTGTTTGTTACAAAACTTTGGAATCCGCCGAAGCCAACTGCACTAGAACAAGTTCTTTAATATACTGATGCCAAGGTTTTTTCATTACAGCGCTTTCTGTATTTTACTCACACACACTTTCATTTCCTTCAGACAAAGACATAAATGATCTCTCTTTTCACTGGAAATACTTTATTTTGATCATCCCAACGCAGGAAAATTAGTAGGTGATCTACATGTTAACCTTAAACAAGGTGAGGATTCCACCTAAATATAGCTAATTATACCTTGCTAATTATATATTTCTAGTGGGCTCACTCATCCACTCAGCTATTAGACTCCTTAGAGAATCCAGTTCCATGTTAAAACTCCCAATCTGATACTACTTCAAGCAGCGAGTAGATCACGTTTTGCAGGAATGCACAGTTAGACCAAAAAAAACCCACTAAAGTGAGTGCCAGTTCTCCGCTACCCATCAGTAAACAACAGTCTGCGGTTTAAGTCATGATGTCCTGGAATCAATCATTCTCTGTCTCTGCTCTTATAGTCTCAGTTTCGGTTGTCAACTTCATGGACTCCACTCTCGCCTAGCAAATCAGTATTCCACTGTGACATTATTTGCTCTCACTAAGCACATGTTTGCTTAATGGAGAACCAGTTGGTAATGGAAAGGTGGATCAAATCACCCAACCTTTGAAGCTGATGCCCTTAACCAGAGCAACTTGGGTTAGCAGCTGAGGGTTAAGCGTCTTGCTCAAGGACACAATGGTAGAAAGTTGGGGGCTTGAACCTGCAACTTTGTGGTTATTGGGTTCACGGGCAAGTGTTTTACCCAGTAGGCCACTACCACCCCACACTTTACCCCTGACACCCATCTACTGTCCTGACCAGAGGGTTTGGTTGTCCCTTGGGAGTGTGACTCTGTCTGCTGCCTCTGTAGGTTTCCCGCTTGAGTCCACGACGTCTGTCAGTTGCCCCAAGAGTTGTGCCGTAAAGGGGGGCTCTGTGGGTTCTAAATGTCGTTTCCACTTCATGGACTAACTGCAGTGTAATTAAGTATTATAACCCTGTAGTGTACCAACCCTGTTTTTGTGTAAGTTATCTGATTCCTGTTACCATTATGATACCCTTGTTTGCCATTGTTGTGAACTACAGACTATTTTCTGGATTCTGTCTTTGCTTGCCTTTGCCTGTGCCGAACCTCTCTATAGTTTAGTTTGCCTTCGCCTTATCCTTTGTTGGGATCAATGCTTCTGCAACTGTTTCTGCTCAGACTTTGTTAAAAAGTGCTGGAACATTTAAGTTTAAATCAAAACGTGTAATGTGCGTACAACTGTAAAATTATTCATGACTCATATATTGCTGTTTTTGAGATTATTGAGTGAGTTTTAGCAAGGGGGTTATGGTCAATTCTACTAGTCTTTAAATTTAATTATTAAATATAGACTTTTAATCAGAATTTTAATAAACACATGCCTAAATGCATGCACTATGACATTTGTATCTTAATTTTATTTAAATGCTTTTATTGTTGGCCAACATGAGACAAAGGTTTCACCTTGAGAATACCCCTGACTTTTTCATTCTGCAGGTTGTGCTCTTATAGCAAAACGACAAGTATATTTCACATAAATAAAAGTGACATCAGGGAAATGTCTTACATTGCTGGACAATTTGTTCTCGTGTGTGTTTTGAATTTTTAATCACACATAACACAGACTTTTTGGCCATTTTTATCTCTTGTGAACACACCACAGCACACAGTGCGAAATTCCTCTCTGCGTGTAACACAGTGGGCAGCCAGGAACTTACTCAAGGGTATTTCAGTGGTGCCACTGGCAGTTCTAGGATTCAAACGCATCTTCCAATCACAGGGGCCCTAACCAGCAGGCCACCAGCTTCCCCAAATAAGCTTGATGATTTTGCTCGTCATTCTTGAGGCCATGCTAATCTTCTCTGTATCATTCCAATTTTCATATATGTTCTTCTGTAGCATATCTAGGAAATCAACAAGGAAAAATTGTACATCTATAAAATAATTATATATAGATGTATATATATTTTTAATAATGTATAAATTATACATTTTATTATAAAATTATATATATATATATATATTTATTTATTTATTTATTTATTTATTTATTTATTTTCTTGGTTGATGAGCTTCAAACAAGTTAAAGGAGACATATTATGCAAAAAAATACCAAGTTATAATAGGTCTATGGGCTGTACAAAACATGTTCATGAAGTTCTTTGAACAAAATATCTCACATAAAGAGATTTCACCAGGTTTATTCTTCACATTTTCAGTCCCGTTCAAAACACGCCGTTTCAGGGCTCTGTCCCTTTCCTGCAAATAAGCTGTTGCTGGTCACGCTCCACCCACCTCTTACATGGCTCCTAAACAAAATACTTAAGGTGGAACTTTTTAAGGTGGAATGAAACCAATTGTAGCTGAGACACGGCCATCGAAAATGAAATGGAGCCACGCAGTTCTTCTGTGTGGGAGAAAGTGGAGGGATTTGTGGTGTTGTTTGCAGCAACAACACAACACTTCATGAGTGAGCTGCCTTTGCCTGTAGCGCTAGCAGACAAAATGGCAGATCTTCAACTAATCTAGTGGGCGGGGTCTTGACAGATGAGGGGCTATGCAAATTGTCCCCCGTGTTGCGTCACACGGGGGGCTTTTTCCAAACAGCGTGTTTTGAACAGGACCCAACCTGTGAAGAATAAACCTGGTGATATTTCTGTGAGAGTGATTTTGTGCAAAGAACTTCATGAACATGTTTTGTAGCCCATAGACAGCTTATAACTAAAGTGAGTTTTGCATAATAGGTCCCCTTTAAGATTATTTTATTTTTACCCTTTATCTTAAAGTATCCCAGGTTTCTGGGATCATCACCAACTTCACAGTAAGGAATCGTATATTTTGCACTGTGTTCTCCTTTAAAAAGAAAAAAAAAAGTTTTGCTCATGTGCTGTATTTTGCTGTGAATAAGGTGCGGGCTGTTGAGGTGTCCCTCAGAGTGTTTGCTGGTGCATCTATAGAGAACAAAAGCACTTGTGTGGGTTTTTTTGGGCAAACAATGTCAGTAGCGTTTGTGCAACACAAAGCAGAATGTGCGCGGGAGAAGCCTGAAGTCTATTTCCTCTCCTGTGACTGTTTTCTGCAGGGTTGGGAGCATTTGACTAGCTGTTTTGTATCACAAGCCTGTTTGCTTCTAAATTCACTCGAGTACAGAAATGGGAGTTTATACTCGTGTTCACACCTTCAGTTCCTGCTGTGATGGACGTGTCGGGCAGGGCCTGGGTTTTATGGAAGTCTGGAGTAGATTGAGTGAATTTTTCCTCTAAAACCCTGAATTAAGTTCAGTTCGATTTAAATTATATCACTCTTTTTACAACCAGTGTATTCACAAAGCAACTTTAGTGAGCCCAGGTCCAAGCCCTTAGTGAACAAGCCAATAGCAGCTAACTATTTTAACACTTTGGCCAAGATATTTTCTAAGAATATAGAAGTTTCTCCTTATGTTACGATTGTTGGGCTCCCTAATAATTATCAATAACACCTCAAACCAGCTAGACATTCTAGCCTTCACTTCCTTATTGGTGAGACGTCGTCATCTTCATTGGAAGTCCACCCATGCTCCCTCTACTACTCAGTGGCTCAAAGATACACTGTCCTATCTAAAGCTGGAGATTATTAAGTATTCTGTGAGGGGTAACCCTAATAAATTTCATGACAAATCGCAATCTTTTATAACAATTTTCAGGTCACTTTCATCCATACCTTAGTTTTGAGTGCCATCCCAACCTTTTTTTTTAGCCCTTTTTTAATTCAAATGTATTAATTTTTTTATGGTATATCTTTTTTTTTTCTTACACTATAAAAAAAGATCACACTAA
>JBBPCY010000136.1:789007-801507 GCA_037974405.1 Brachyalestes nurse
GATGAATGCCTACATGTTAACACATGCAGGCACACTAGAGACAAACTCATGCAAAATAGTGCACAGAACGTTTTGTCATAACTGATTTATAAAAAGCCCATTCTGTGTGTGTGTGTGTGTGTGTGTGTGTGTGTGTGTGTGTGTGTGTGTGTGTGTGTGTGTCTGCATGTATTATTTACTTTATACTATTCGCAATCATACAGATGTAGAACCATTACAGTCTGTACACCCTGAATTATCATTCCACCGTCCTTAAAACAAGTCTGTCCAAGATTAGGGATGTCTCCGAAACCTGCTATTTAAATCTACAAGCCGGGAGAATGTGAAAAGACATGTGGGGACACAAGGCAACATCAATGGGTGTGAAACACGCGGACAACAGCCAAGGACATTACAGACAGGACGGGAAGGACACAGGGGCTATAAACCTGTCCTGGCACAAATTAGGGGTGTTTTAGAGAGATTGAAGGCATGATCTGTCTTGTTTCTGGTAAATATTAAAGGGCCCATATTCCATATTTTCTAGTATGTTAAGTTTCCCTCACTCTTTGTTCCACAGAACTAAACAGGCTACTTTTCTAACTGCTCCTTTAATAACTGTATATGTTAATAACGTCTGTTCTGACAGGCTGGCCTGTATTGCAACCCATTCACAAGGTAGTACAAGCTGAAATGTACAGAAAATTAAAACTTCAGCCACTCCTTTTGGATATGCGGATCCTTGGGAAGGCTGGTATTTTCCATCGTTTAACCGTTTTTTCACACATCTTCCACTTCAGTAATTCTGTCACAGACTGTGTGTAGTAATGACACTTCACATCACTTCATCGTGAACAAATGGAATAAACCAGGGGTACCCAACTTTAGCCCTGCAGGGTCAGAGTCCAGCACAGTTCAGTGTTTTCCCCTTTATTTAACAGTTTGAGCAGGGAAATCACCATATCGTGCTGGACACTGGGCGTCTAGGACCAGAGTTGGAGATATTTGGAAATATGTTGATAGCTATTTCTTAGTTTGTGGTTCTGTTTCCATAATATGGGCCCTTTAACCACATTTGCTATAGATCATAGAATACACACCAACTCTGTCACTCAAACACACCCACACCTTAACCCTGTTTCCGAGCAACACAGGCTCAACAGTCCTGGGTGCGGCGAGCAGTACAGGAGATCAGTTGATTGGCCAATATCAGCAGCAGGGGGCGGGGCATTCGTGGTTAGACTTGCCTGGCCTCCTTTGGGCTGGTACTTGATGTTATCGATGGAGCCGATCTTGGACCTGACGTTCTTAAGGTCAGGCAGTGGCTGGTTGATGACACGCAGCTGCTTGGGCGTGGTGGCGGGTGATTTTGGGGGCGTGCGGATGATTGCCACCTTCTTCTCCTGAGACAGCAGGCTGAGGGACTTGGGGGTGCCCGGAGTGCGAGGGGTGCCCGGAGTGCGGCAGGAGTAGCTGGGAGGAGTACCAGGGGTGATGGCCTGGGAACCTGGGGTCCGGGGTGTAGAGGTACCGCTACGGGCCGAACGGGAACGGGCTGACTCCGTACCTACAGTGATAGACAGATAGACAGACAGATAGATAGATAGACAGATAGATCAATAGACAGATAGAAGGATAGGTAGATAGATAGATAGATAGATAGACAGACAGACAGACAGACAGACAGACAGACAAATAGACAGACAGACAGACAGACAGACAGATAGATAGATAGATAGATAGATAGATAGATAGATAGATAGATAGATAGATAGATAGATAGATAGATAGATAGATAACTTGAGCTGAAGTACAAAGAACTAAATAACTATATAGAAGGCCAGAAAATCACCCGGAGTGTAATCTATAATGTATAATTATACTATGGACTACTAGAGAATGAGCCTTATGTATTTCTTTTCCAAACTGTAATGCTGAACAAAAAGAAAAATGAGTCTCTGTGTAGAGAAAAATGTGAGGCGCGAGCTGATCTCAGGGACAGTCCTGGTAGAAGGCCACTGAGTTAGAGAGGCCTTCACTGCTGTCCTGTTTCCCAAGACTCTCTCTCTTTCCCTGGCTCTCTCTGCAGCTGCTGTGAATTAGCACACCCTCTCTGCTTCTCTGTTTTTATTTGCCACTCAGCGACCTTGTCCTTGAGTCTGTCCGTTTTTAGAAGGGACTCAAAATTCGCTACCGTGTGTCTGAGCTGGGGAATCTCACTGCTCACAAGTGCTGCAATAGATGGAGCTGTATCTATACTACGGGTTTCTACAAACCCATAAAAAATAGAGTTCCATTCATATGTATTCATTTATCAGACACTCCAGAGTGACTTACAAACTGGGCAAACAGTGGAAGCCAAACTGATACAAAGCACTTAGAGCATGTGTGTGAATTTATGGCCTAAAATACATGAACCTGGTGTCAGTAACCGACTAAACAGAAGCGATTTATTGAAAAAAGGTTTTGGATGTTGAGGAAAAACTGTATTTTTCACCTTTTACTACACAGTTTGACATACAGTTACATAATAAGTAATGCAGGATCACGGTGTGAGTCAGTGGGTGTTTATTAGTATGCATTTTGGTTTTGCTAGTGACCTACAGTAACTTCAGCATGGCACGAGCAAGTCACATGCAAGATATCTTTAATTTCAAGCTGCTATTTCTTATCATAAAAATATGCTGGCAATAGGAAGCCTTTGTGTTTTTGCAAGAGGAAGCCGTCTGCATGTTCACTTTTCTGGGCCCTCATCCAACCATTGGTATCTAATTAGGCTTTGCTTGTGATCTGAGCATCCTGATTTTTTCTTTTGCATCTAAAAGTCAATGTTTTAAATCAGTTTTCTTTAGATCATAGATACTTGAAGCATCTTTTAACCCACTTTTGCTTTTGTCTTGATGTGTATCTACAGCAGAACACGTCTCGGCGAGCTGGTCTGTGCTGCACAAACTGCCACACTAGCACAACTACACTGTGGAGGAGAAACGCAGAGGGGGAACCGGTGTGCAACGCCTGTGGACTGTACATGAAGCTCCATGGGGTCAGTACTATAAGGCTAAATGTTACTATAAGGGGTGCGGATATTTAGTACTACAAGGCTTTACGTTACTATAAGACTTTATGAGTTTTATTTCAAGCCACATTTTTGAAGAGTGTGTACATGCCACACCGAGCTCATAGGTGTGTGTTATCAGTAGACTGGGTGTGGTAAGATTAAGGGAACAGTAAACTCACTCCAGCCTTACTGCAGCGAACCCGTCTCCACACACGCTTCAAGTGCAAGAATATCTTGGAATTAAAACGCTGGCATAGAGTCCTCTAGAACACCACGGCCTGGACTCTAACCTTCTCCCATCCACTGTTTCAAAATGTGCAATAAAGTTGTTTGGACTCTTATCGTCAAGAGTCAGCCTCTTTGGGTTTATGTTAGGTTAGCCAGTTTTAACTAAATACATAAATAAATACAAACATGAATACATAAATAGTCAGTTCAACCAGAAATGTATTTCATGTGGCAACATGTACATTGGCCTTATTCAAGTTAAATAAATAGTTTCAGTGAAATCCAAGCATGGTAATAGTTTGGATCAAACTTTACAATGCTCCTTTTTTACTGTACTAATGATGTGGACGGGCCTATGTAGTCTGAATTTTGCCTTTTTAAATAATTTTATATATTTCTTTCAGACTTTAACAGAATGTTCTTGTTGTTTTTTAGGTACCCCGTCCACTAGCTATGAAGAAGGAAAGCATTCAGACGAGGAAACGCAAACCTAAGATGCCAAAAACAAAAGCGCCCTCAGGTAAGACTTATTGCTTGTTCTTACATAGTACACGTCTTAATGGAGGTCTCATTATATATAGCAATAAAAATAGAAATATACACTATTATTTAATATATATTTAAAATATAAATTCAGTCGAGCCACACAGTCATAAGCGCATGCTGCCATTAGGTCTTGTGATATCTTTGAGTTTGGCAGCAATGTTAAATACTTCAATGGCAAAGAATTATAGTAAAGCACTAACCAGCAATATATGGTGTGTGGATGTGAGATAAACAATCTGACATTGCCGGTGTATTATGATAATACATTCTGAGTTGCCTTTGTGAAAACGGACAGTTCATTTTTGATAAGAAAGTAAAGATGAGTGATTGGGATAAAAGAGAGGGAGAGGATGCAGATAATAATGTGTGGAGAGAAATATGGGGTGTGTGAAAGAAAGTGGTGGAAGAAAGGAAAGGAAAATGCGAGAGGTAGAGAAATGGGAGTCCTATATCGTTATATATCTTATTTTAAAGCAATTTAAGGTGCATCAGTAAACAGGATGTTACTGTTAACTAATTTTGTGACACTTGTTATCCACTTTCATTCACATTTTTGTTTCTGTAGGGTCTTCAGCGTCCGGCACTACCTCTCCTCCTTCCCAGCCCATTTCAGAGAACGCTTCAACAATAAAGAGTGAACCTAATATCGCTGCCTCTCCATATGCGGGTCAAACTGTGGTCTCAGTCTCACAGGTAACCTTTAGGACAAATGAATAATCTATTTATTACTCATTATAGTCTTATCATGATTGATATCTGTCATTATTGCTGCTTAATGATTACATGAAGTCATTAACTCTAAAGGAATGCACGATCCTTGCTTAATTCATGAATTCACTCATTCATTCATTTAATGATTACATTAAGTCTTTAAAGGAATGTGATCAATTCATTAATTCATTAATTCGTTTAACAATTATATTAAGTCATTAACTTTAAAGGAAGATTTTAATGTGCTTTCGGTATTTATTTAGCACTTTATTTTAAAAAAATCTTCTTTGTGGTCATGTTTTAGTAGAAACACTTTTGTTTCACTATTAATGATAATGAATCCATAGGATAAAGTATTATATAAACCATGATGGAGTCCTAGTGTTTTAACAAAACGATGGAATACAAGAATAATTTTTGGACTAACATGAGCTTCTAATGTTGTCTGCCCTCCTCAAGGCTTCGACACAGTTAAGCGGCACAAGCTCAGGACAAGTAGAGATCAAGTATGAGGACTACGCCTTCACCCCTACGTCCATCGCCCCACAGAACTCCTGGTGCGCACTATCCCAAGCATGATGTAAAACAGAGACACACTTGGTCCTGAGAACCACCCCAGTGCAATCTAAGACAAAGACTTTCTTGACGAGAACTACCTATTATATTGAGCGAAAACAAATTCCTGTGGATGGCAGTGGACAGGAACGTATGAATCGACCACACATTTGTATAGAATATAGTCAGCGCTACTTTGTTTTGTTCACTGTTTTGTGTATCTGTTTATGATGTCATACACCTTCACTCTCACGGTGGTTTGCCGAGATAAGCCACGAGTGACGACTCAGCAAGCCATCGCGGAATTTGTTAACTCACAATCGGGACCACGCTCTTTTTTTTCCCTGAACATGCTCCTTTATATGCTTCTTAAGAAATGATTAACTTTTAAGATACATTATTTATGTTGAGATAAGAACAGGCCAGACAATCCGATTTTTTCCCCCCCTTCAGAATATATTTTTATGGTCATAATGACTTTGGAGACATTTGATCGCACCTCGTAGTTTCCTCTAGTTTCCTCATTGCCTCTGTTGATTCCAAAGGCTGTTAATGCGACTCCGCCGGTAATCTGATGTGCAATTACACATTTCTTCAGGAAAAAGAAAAAAAAAAAACTTCTGAAAAAGGGACATGACTATTTTAATTATTTGTAAGATTCTGTTAAGTTCAAATATATTAACCTTAAGTTTATTTTGTTTGCTGTATTTTTTGTTGATATATAATGGAATTATATCATTGTTTTGTTGAATATAAAGCTGTATTAAATCTGGTTTGTCCAAGGTTGGTGTTGCTCTTAGAAATGGAGCTAGATTAATAAACACATTTTCACACAACACACAGTGTTTCTATACAGATCTATTCACAATGTCTCTACAGACCGCCTCACAAGTCTCTAGAGAGAGACTCTCTATAGTGCTTTAAAAGTGCTTTCAAATGAAACTAAAATGACTAATATATTTATATATATAAGCTCAGTTTTCTTTGGGCAAAATAGAAATTAGGGTTCGTGTTAGAGATTCAATATTTTCAAAGTTTTGGAATATAATGATAAAGTACTACGAGAACAATCCACTGTGTACTGTTTTGACTTGTCTTTCAACACAAAGGACTCTGAGGTTATTTCCAAAGCCGTTTATCCTCTGAAAAATTGTTTACAGTGACCACAAACACAGCTGTGAAAGGAACCATTATGCAAGGCGTTTTACAAAATGTGGAAAACCCTTTTCCTTTCTTGCATGCTGTTTTTCGTTCGGTCACCTTTATCTACCCAAAAGATTTGCACTAGAACTCCGCAGGTTGTTTGCATTAACAACTGTAGATCTCTCACTTTCTTTCTCCCTTGCGTTGGCGATCAAAGGTTGCGTTCCAGCTTGGCTTTATGGTGCTCAGGCCTCAGAGCTGGCTGGCACACGCTAGCTCCAGCAGGGCACGTCAGCAAGCAGCCCACCCGCTTTACAGCCCCATGGCGACAGAGAGGCTCCACACACCCGCCTTTATTGCTATTGGCCAAATTAGCCTCTCTTATCAGCTGCTGTCATGGTTCCTGTTGCCACAGCGATGAGGCATGGGCCTGTGCAGTTTGTGTAAAACTGAGGTCTTTGCTGCTGCCTCTGGCTCCTGACCAGAGCGTCTTCTGCTTTACAAGCTAAAATCGTACACCGTGGCGTCATCACAACCTGACTCTGCAACACCCTCGGTTTGGCATGTTTTGCAGTCATCCTGCGCTTAATACGGCACGACCTCTAGCATTGAATCATAACTCATTTACTGCTGCTTTTGAGACTCGTAAGACTTGACGGTGACAATATCACAACATCTACTGCCTCATTCTCCCATTAAATCCCTTATTTTAGGAAAGGATGGAAGGAGATTACTTTATTTGACCCTCAGGGAGACATTGTCTTACGTAAAGGTTGCCACGTAAACTACACGACAGTAGGACAGTTTCCAATATTTACAGTACAAAAAAACTAAATTAAAGGTCCCACTTCCTACATTTTACATGCCAAGAAGAATCATCATTCTTTTTTACATGAGCATTTTTTGACCTCTCTTATTCCTTAGAATTAAAAAACTGTGTTACTGTTACTTTTTGACATATATGTAAATGACCTGTAACTGGTTGCCCTGTATTGTGCCTTATTTGAAAAGCAGTCCAAACTGAAACACTCCTTTATAACTTCAGCACGATCGGGTTCAACTGCTGTAGGCTACACAGATGGATATATGTACAATGCATTGGTATTTGTGGCATCACAAAGAGAGTGAGTAAAATTAGCTGTAAGGACTATATCCACTTACGTGGATGTACTTGTGTATATGAACAGTCTATTCTGAAACTTTAATAATGTTCACAAACCATCAGATTCATATATTGTAAAAATGTGAGAAAATCTTGTTTTTCCATTATATTTCCAACCCTTTCAGTGCGAAAACAAGATATGTTTCATTAATGCATTTTTATCCATTCTTTAGAAATTAAAGTATGTCAAAAGTGTCAGAAACCACATAAACAAATCCAAAGGGCTACAGAAACACACTTAGAACTCATCTTGGTTGAGTCCATATGGAGAGACTACTTAGTTTTGGCAGAACAATCATTTAACATTCAGAAATAATCCCACACTTACACTCCATTCTTCTCAAAAAGACAATCGCCTTAAAAACTGTTTTCATAGCCCCACCCCCCAAACCCTCATAATTCTCTTAAAACAGCAATTTGGCCTGTTCACATGCCCTTGGTGCAGTAAGTGCTCTTACGGCGAGTTCTATTGTCTCTGTGTATGCATGTCTTCAAAGAGCCGGTGCTTGGTGGTCAGCAGCAGGAGCCACTCCAGGGAGCGCGACCCTCGTGGCCACGTTTACTTTCTATTGTCCTGCCTTAAGTGTAGCGCATTAGGGGACTGATGTCGTAAAACCGAAGGAGTGTGTGTCTTTGTGTTCGAGCCCAGGTGTTTGTGTGAAGGTGGAGAGATACATAGATGAAAGATAGATAAACCAATAAATAAATGCTTGAATAAAATACATATTGATGGGATAATAAATACATTGAAAAATAAACAGGTTATGAAGTGTGTATGTGTGTTTGTGTATGTGTGAGTTCCACTATTTAAATGTAGTTGTTCTTTAGGCTGTGGGCCATTGATGTAAACACCTGGGGCCAAACACAAAGGCTCACTTTTGGTTTTACATCAGGCCTCACTTTACTTAAAAAGGGCAAACTCTCATTTTCTCTCTCCTTCTTTCTCTCCCTCTCTTTTTCTCTGAGTGATAGCATTTCTCCAGCAGAGACACATTTTTCCCAGGGTCATTGACCCTTCAGCCCTCTTTCAGTAATTTACTCTCATTCTCTCTCATACTCTCTCTCTCTCTCTCTCTCTCTCTCTGTCTCTGCTACAGAAAACAGGATATTGTGTTTTAAATGTGGATGGAGCTGTCCTGACGTGAGGGCCGTGTTATTTGGTGCTGAGGTGGCTGGGAATAGGGGGTAACGAGGGGCATTTATTTCGCTGATATTCAGCCTCTACATCAACTTCCGTGTGTTGTCTCTGCAGATATTCCCCCAGGGAACAATCCATCCTTCTGGTGACAGAGGGCTTGGAGGAGTGTGGCAGTATGTGTGTGTGTGTGTGTGTGTGTGTGTGTGTGTGTGTGTGAGTGGGTGCATGAGTAAAAGAGAGAGAGAGAGAGAGAGAGAGAGAGAGAGAGAGGAGGGCAGAGAAAGAGACTGTGTTCTTATGAGCCTGTATGAAAAAAAATCATCATTTCAAGTTGTTTCATTCCATAATGATTTAAACAGTCAACAAAGAGAAGTTAAATGAAACATAATACACTTAAATGCTCTATTTCTAATAATAATTTCTTGCAAATGTGCCAAATGTTTTAAAATTCTTCTTTCAAATATGAGGTGTTTGGGAGGTTCATATTAAAATAAATTGGCTACCCCAGCTTTTTCTCATTAAATCATTTTGAGATATGTTCAT
Source organism: Brachyalestes nurse (assembly GCA_037974405.1). Taxonomy (NCBI): domain Eukaryota; kingdom Metazoa; phylum Chordata; class Actinopteri; order Characiformes; family Alestidae; genus Brachyalestes; species Brachyalestes nurse. The sequence goes on from JBBPCY010000136.1 coordinate 798,071, forward strand.
CATGTTTGACACATAGGAATTCCCTAATATTTTTTTTTTTTACAAATGATCAGAAAAATATGAAATACCAGCACCACTGGATAACATCAGTTTACCCATTTAGGAATTTGCAAGAAATATGCAAGTGACTATATACATTTTGGAACAATAGTGTGTGTGCGTGTGTGTGTGTGTGTGCATACACACAGGGCAGCCGTGTGTTTTTATCTACAGACAGTGGAAAGTAAGAGTAAGTGTGCTGAGAAACATGTGCTGCTGGCATTCTGGGCAGGCTGAGTGGGCTGGGGTGAAGTAGAGTGATCCAGACCACAGACAGCAGAGATAAACCTGGACCTTATCACTGCCCTCCTTCAACCCAAGGTACCACACACACACAACCACAGTGGGTACGAGCTACCATCATACCCATGGTTCCCTGCAGGTCATGAGGTCACTGATGATCTCACATCCAGCACATTCATCAAATACCACAACATTTTTTACACCCGGAGCAGTGCTTGTTTGACAAATCCAGCCGAGAGTGTAGCAACACTGTAGGCATTTCAAGGATAATGTCGCATGCTATTTATAATCCTGTACAGAACATAATTAATTGGAGTGTGACTTTTTGTGTGTGTTGGCTCTATGTGCCATTGGATTTGAAATGAAACAGTGACTTGGGTCTAGTTAGAGAACACAAGAAGGTTCTAAAATGATCACTAAAGCATTTGGCGGGCCAATTCACTTAGAAATGTGTCTTTTTATCATTTTTACAAAATTATTACAACATAAGTGTTACTTAGACTGCATCACTTTTATAAAGCATTATGAATGGTTACGTTCTCTCAATGTTATGCGAAATTCTTTATGGGTGATATATAGTTTGTGCATATATTAGGGGTTACATGGTAATGAGACCACCAGTAGCTTGTTTTTTTTTTGTTATTAGTACATTTTATTAGCTTTCCGATTTTCGGGTGGAGGTGGGTGTCCTTGGCAACACTGGTTTTGTCCCCTAAGTGTTGACTTCATGGCTATGATCTTACTTTAAAGAAATATCTTTCGCATAAACTAATGATGCTATAAAAAGGGAGGTTAAGTAAAAACTAAGCACACAATCATCCACCCCCTGAAATGTGCATAAAAAGGTTTATTACTATGTGTTTTACATTGTTTAGGTATAATACACTGAAATTAAAGTTCTTCATTTTCAATCAACTCTGCTAAATCCACTTAACCAGAACAGCAAAGAGTGCCACTTTTGAGTTGTACTGCACAAGTGCATGCTGGTAAATGGTGCTAATTAGGTGCTCAGCTAATCGTTATTAGCATTTTAGGTAGGAGAACCTATAAAATGTGTGCAGAGCAATGGGAGCAAGTGATCATCTGGTGCATCAAAGGCGATTTCTGCTCCAAACACTGAAGAGGGAGATTCAGGTAGTGGCTAAAATGTCCTTATTCTGCTGCCCAGCTTACATAAAGGCTAGTGGAAAAGCAAAGCACTAACAGTGTCCTGTCCTACGTTTTTGCTGTGTCTGCATATCTCTCAGTCCTGTGAAGGAGCCAAAAGCACACCAAGGCCACCGGCTTCTAGAGTACACAATCAGTCGAATGACCTCCAGAAAACTTTTCACACCTAAAATACTGTAAAGTCAGAATATGGCCCACCAGAGGCGCGCCTGCTCAAGAATAAAGGTGTAAAAGAATGAAAACAGTTGTTTAATCCTCTGTGGATTTTATTTTTGGGAAAAATTCACTTCTCTTTAATTATTTCCATTTAAATTCCTCACAACAACACAAACACACACACACACACACACACACACACACACCATGTCCTGCACTGTCAGACTTCTCATTTGAACACAGTGCCACCAGTGACTGGCTTATTGGCCCCCTGCTGCTTAAAACAACACACACACATTCCCTCACACATGCACACACTCTCACTTACACTTGCATGTTGTGTTGGTAACCCCAGGGGTCTCTCCCTAGGACCTCCATTATATTTTGATTTGCTATTCTATTCCTAAATCCCCCCTCACAACCTGAGAGTAGAGGTGGGCCGGGCACAAAGAGAGACAAATGGTCATGTTCCACAACACCAGAAAATGATAACGACTCACTGTGTGCAGCTATATCTAATTATGATATTAACCAATCATTAGCACATGGCTCTGTAGCACAGTGTCGGTAAAAAGACGATTACATGGAACAACACCCTTTTCCTCCCTTTTAAAAGTAATAATGTTGTAAAAAGCTTGTAAAAGTGACATAAGATCTCTCATAATAACAAAACATATGCCATTTTCAGACATGCTGTCTTGTAACAAGGTTTTTTCATGTTGCAGGACATTCTATTTCATAATTGACATAATGTGTAAATCATTGATACAATATGTACAAAATTGATGTAATATGTTTCTATGACTTCTAATGTTTGAATATGCATTTTGGAAAGAAAAGAAACTTATGTCCACTTTCAAATTGATATGGTCTATTTGTGAATTTGCTCTTTTTATGTCACACAGTTACATATATCCTTCTTATTAGTGTTGTTTGAATAAGGCTCACTCCAAGGCAGTCACTTGGATCAGACACCATCATGCATGAGTCTTAAGATAATAAAAACAGCCTGTTTAATTCTAATGAATACGGAGGGGATGGAAAATGGTCAAGTAAAAATGAAATGCGTCTGTTTTTAATGCATCAGTTCACAGAAACATGTAGACCTCAGGACAAAGAAAAGAAATATGTAAGATATGGGCACTTATTGTAGATTTGGTTGTAAATACAGTCATTTTAATGTTATACTTCACATGTTACTGTTAACTATACAGTACTACTAAGTGAATATAGTATGAAACTACTATATTAAACATTTACTATAGTAGCATGTAGACATAGAAAAAGTTATGTGTGTGTGTGTGTGTGTGTGTGTGTCTCATTACAGATGCAACAACAAGTGTGAGAGCAGCCTTGCCTGTCTAAAGGTCAAGGTGTGTCCAGGGCAAAGGCTGCAGTGCAACTGAAGCACCATAAACCAAAGTGCAGCCACATGTAGAATTTAGACTAAATGAGATGTCACACAGACACACACACACACACACACACACATACACACACACACATGCACACACATGCACACGTACACTTTTTTGTTTAATGAAATGTTTAATGATGATGTTGATTCAGGAAAATGAACAAGAATATTAAAAATATATATTTTTCATAAACTAAATAATGCCACACGTTTTATTTCCATCATACTGAGTAGAGTAGAGCATGCACAGCCATTGTTTTCTCAGCATGAACACATCTGTGAGTAGTAATAACCATATTTTCAGTGTGAAATATATAATCCTGGTCAATATTCTCAGCATCACTGGACAAACATCCGACTCTCTGGGTAAAGCAAGCCAGCAGTAGGACAGCATTCATTTGTCATACATTTTCAA
>JBBPCY010000136.1:804007-813322 GCA_037974405.1 Brachyalestes nurse
AGGTGAGTGGGGATTGTGAAATGGAGGTGTCGGGGGCGGGAGCAGCTTTTTCCTTTCCTGAGAACATTTTTAGAACAAATCTTCTGGCATTGGTTCCTTAACGGCGGCGCTTTGCACAGCTCACAGATGCTTTGAAGAGGGGCCTTACCACCCCCTCAGACTCGAGGGAAAGTTATTGGCTGGATCTCGGTGGGGTTTATCATTGGGTGAGATGCGTCAAAAACAACGAATGAATTTTCTCACAGGCGCCTTATATAAAATTCATCAAAATGTTCTGTGCATATCTGAGGTTGCTGTTTTGTGTACATATAAGTTTTGTGTGTGTATGTATGTATGTTTGTGTGTGTATGTGTGTGTGGGTGTGTGTGTGTGTGTGTGTGTGTGTGTGTATCCATCTGTCATCAGGGAGGCTTGCTGAGGAGACTTTGTGGAGCCCAGAACTCAGGGGTCAAGTCCAGGCTTTCCCAACTTCTCCACCCCCACATCCCTCCATCCCTGCTCTCCTCTCCTCTCTGGAGAGATGGACGAAGTGCAGGAGAGTGACGGGGATGAGAGGACGTAAGGACAGAGAGAGAGAGAGAGAGAGGGATGAGAAGGGAAGGACAGGAGGAGTTGGAGTGTTTGCCCACAAAAAAATATTTTCTACAGAAATGCCAAAGAAGAACTTTTAGTTTTCTAAAGACATGTTAAGTTCATTGGTTTCAATTGTGTAATGTTGAAAGGACCTTTAGTCAAATCCAGTCTATTTATTTAGCACATTATCATACACAAAAGGTCATTCAATGTGCTTCACAGGTGCAGAAAAAAAAAGAAAAATAGAATACAATATTAATAAAATGGAAGTAATCAAAGAAATAAATGAACACAAGAAAATCAATAGAGTGCAATAGAACTGTAGGGAACCAAAACTGATTCTTTACCATATCGTTGCTCCAAAGAACCTCTTTTACACCTTTATTTTTATTTGTAGCCCCTTATTTCAGAAGTGTAAGGGCTCTTGAAGTTTTAGGGGGTAAATTCACATTTCACACTTCACTGGGCAGGAGAGCAGAAGATTTTAAGGCGAAAACGTCAATTAAAATTCAATCTTTCAGCCGACTCCCTGGAACTCGATTGACGCCTGCTCTAATTGAGTGGGTGGAGAGGTCAGGGTGGTGCTGATCAGCAGGAGAGCCCCTCTCTGGCTGCCCATCTCTGAGGTTGGGGTGTGGAGTGATGGGGAGCAGGGCTGAGCTCTAAGCACTCGTTTCAGCATTGGGCTGAAGGCGGGCTCCATGAGGTGTTATTCTAATGTCACCCCCCTGCAGAGAGCAGGAGACAGCACGATCTGCCTCACACACACACACACACACACACACACAAACACACACACTCACTCACACAGAGCTCCATCAGCATATCCATCATCCACCCTCAATCACACACACTTGTTTATCCTAACACACATATATTTACACTCATAGTGAATTTCAGAGACAGCATCTCTGCTCTCAGGATGAAGTGGCTCATCTCTTTGTAATTTATATTTGAGCACACCACTTCAATGTTTCATTCCATTTATATGCCTTGTCTACAAGAAAGCCTTGTGCCATGGATTTTAAACCCTTCAGGGCTTCAGGAGTGACTCAGCACCAGAACTTCCGTAGAGATCAACTAACCTTGGGAGCCAAAAGCAGAACGCCAAGAGGTCCCAAGAATGATTTAGAAAAAGGCCTTTGGACACACACACACACACACACACACACACACACAGAGCAAATACATACTGGATATTAACTTTAAACAAGCTATGATTCATCTGTTTGTCTACAGGTGGTGCAAGTAATGCTTAATATCCTTTAACAGGTATAATATTCAGTTATTAGTCTTGAAATAATTTGTTCAGTTACTACAATAGAGACCACTGCAAAAATGTTCAGTTTCTCAGGTTTTAGCTTTTTATATTGAAGTATTGAACTGAACAGCTTTGCCTTAGTTTTTAAGAAGTGCTGACAATATTTATCCTAATTTCCAAATAAAAATATTGTTCTTTAAAGTATAGTTTTAACGGAAATGACAAAACATAAAAAATAAGAGAAATGATGCAGCGTTTACAGAACTTGAATAATTCAAAGAAAACAAATCTCTTGTTCACTGTTAAACAAAATGGCAGTAATTACCTTTGAGGAACTTCTAGTAGTGTTTTACCATCCAACTGGTCTCATTGTGAGAGGAGAGTGTTGATTACAGCAGTGTTTTTATACTTTTCCTCATTCAATAAGATGTGATCCAGGTGATCACTAATCAGTCCCTCATAAAGCAGAATGAGGTGCTTGTGCAGGAATTTAACAGACACTGAACTGGAACGGTTGTCACTCATAGAGATGCTGATTTAAAAATAAATTGCAGTGCTCTTTACAAAGCTGTTTATATAAAGATCCTCTTGTGTGGGATTGTGTGCGACTGAAAAACATATGGACTATGTACAGAAAGTCATGTCAAGCCAAGTCTAGTTTATATAGCACACTGTCATACACAACAGCTCATTCAGTGTGCTTGACAGAAATAGAATAAAAAATAAAATAGGACAAAGTAAATAAAATAGAGGAAATAGAAGACATAAAACAATACAAAGAAAATCAATATTAGAAAACTGAACTGTGTTTTACATACAGAGTGTATTTAACAGTGAACAGTAAATGATAGGAGCCTTTTAAGGGGTTATAACAACATTCTCTTATCCAGAGAGTTACTCCAGTACAGTGGTGAGTGCAGTGTAAGCTTTTTTTTGTGTGTGATCACGTTCCATTAGAAGCTTTCGTGAGTGGGTTGAACTCTGACCCTGTCCTGGCAATCTGAACTTTAGCCTGATCATTAATTTATAGACTCTGTGCCACCTGATTGGTGCTCGGCTGATGATGTCACCCCCGAAACAGCAGTACTAAATTATAATCATGGCCGTCGTAAAGACAAGGGCCTGCTTCACATGTGGAATTCCTCTCTCTCTTTCTCTCTCTCTCTCTCTTTCTCTGTTTCTCTCTTTCCATTTCTTCTCCTCTCTTTATTATCTCTCCCCACATACCCTCCTTGGAGTCTCCATGCAGGATTTCCTCATATTCCTGTCTCCGTCTATCTGTCCATTTTTTCCTCATTCTCTCACTCTGTTTTGCTCTTTCATTCTATTAATCTCTCGCACTTCCTTAGCCTTCCTCTATTCTTTCTTTCTTTCTCTTTTGCTCTCTCCACTATTTCTCTCTCTCTCTCTCTCTCTCTCTCTCTCTCTCTCTCTCTCCTTCTTTCTTTCCCCTTTGCGCTCTCTTCTCTCTCCCTCTGTCTGTCTCTCTCTCTCCCTCTCTGCTTCTGAACATGCACTCTGGATAACCCTGTTCACTGACCCCTCACTGCTCTCTGCAGATAGATGCACCCTATTTGTTTTACTATAAGAACACAGGAGACACTGCAGAAAGAAGAGAAAGAAAAAAAATATTCTGGTGGGTTAAGTCCAACTGTGTGTGTGTATAAGAAAGCCTCTCAGATTTATAGAGGTGACTGCAGACCCAGAAATCCAGTGCTGCTGTGATTTGTTTGATTATGTGGGGGAGTAGACAGAGAGCTGGAAGTACTTTAATACCACATTTGTGACTCTCTCTCTCTCTCATTCTCTCTCTCTCTCTGTCTCTCTGTTTCTCAGTGTTCTTTTTTATATAGGTGATGTTAAAAGCTGTTTTCTCCTTATGCATGTTTCATCACATGTCTGAGTTCCCTGAATGCCTCAGTATTTACCACTCGAACACAAATTCCCTTTATATGACGTCCCTTCTTCAAACACACCGAATCTAGAGTCTTAAATGCTCTAATATTTCACAATACTTGTGGAAGCTTGTGGAAGCAAGGGGGTGAAATGAATGATGGAGACTTTGGTGCTTGATTTGTTTGAGAGATCAGTGCATTTCTCTCTTTCTAATCTCTACCTCTCTTTCTTGGTTGTTGCCTTTATATGTTTTGGTTGAGGTCATGAGCTTTTAATGCAAAATTAATGATGGAAAAATAATAGAAAACTATTTGCATATAATGTAGAATAAATCTTTCCACATTTAAAGAAAAATACAAAAATGGTTTCGGTATTTACAATATACCCAGTTAACCAAGACCATCCCCCATATGCCAGTGGTCTCTCTCTCTCTCTCTCTCTCTCTCTCTCTCTCTCTCACACACACACACACACACACAAACACACACACACACACACACTCACACAGACTTCTATGACATTGTTTGCTGAGTTTGATAAGGGTCCTCTCTTCATCCCCCCCCACAAACCTGATGATGCTGTCGCAGAGACAAGAATGCTGTCAGATTACAGCATTCTTCTCTAACACATACAGATAACACACTCTGTTATTTATGATGGAAACACTCTTCTTCTTCAATCATAGCAGAGTTTGAACCTTTTAAACAAAATGCCATCACAAAATTCTTTATGGCATACCAGGACGAACCTTTACATACTTCTCTAACATAGTGATGAGCGCCACTGTTTTCAGTTCTTTCTAATCTCCAAACTGACTGTGTACTGTAAGAATGTATAAAAAACAAGATAACAACAAAAGAAGACGACTGGGTTTTACATTCTGACCAGAGATTTGAAGAGACGAGAAGAGAAGAAATTTGAGGAGAAGAGAAGAGAAGAGAAGAGATTTGAGGAGAAGAGAAGAGAGGTGAAAAAAGAGAAGAGAAAAGAAGAGATTTGAGAAGAAGAGAAGTGAAAAAAGAGAAGAGAAAAGAAGAGATTTGAGAAGAAGAGAAGAGGAGAAGAGAAGCAGAGAAGAGAAAAGAGATTTGAGAAAAGAGAAGAGAAGAGAAAAAAAGAGATTTGAAGAGAAGAGAGGAAAAAAGAAGATATTTGAAGAGGGGAAGAGATGAGAGGACAAGATATTTGATTAGAAAAGAAGAGATTTGAGGAGAAGAGGAGAGAAGAGAAGAGAAAAAAAAGAAAAAAGGGATTTGAAGAGGAGAAGAGAGAGAAAGCAAGAGAAGAGAAGAGAAGAGAAAAGATGAGATTTGAAGAGGAGAAGAGAAGAGAAAGAATATAATGAGAAAAATGGAGTACTGGTGAGAAAAAAGACGATGGGAAATCCTTTGATGCTGAAAAGTGGGACTACTCATCATGGCATGAGGTACATTAGAGAACAGGGTGGAGCAGTGTGTGTGTGTGTGTGTGTGTGTGTGTGTGTGTGTGTGTGTGTGTCAGTAAGGAGCACGGCCCCGTTGGGATTCCTCAGGCTGCGTCTCATTGTCCTGCGCTCTGTAAGACAAAGGGTTAAGTAAATGTTTGGGGAAGATAAGGCCACTCACACTGACAGCATGCAGACTCCACTGACCAGGCACACTGTAGCCAGATACATCACACACACACACACACACACACACACACACATACACACTCACAAACACAGACACACACACATCACAACCGCCCCATTCCTCAACTCTCCCTCTCTCTGCATCAGTATGATTCTCATAACTGCTTGGTTTATGAGTGTATGAGCGTGTGAACATATGATTGCAGTCATAACAAAACCTGTATCTCCGATAGTAAATTTACTAATGAAGAGAGAGAAAACTTTTATCTGATGTATGCTATTTTAACATTAATTTTGGAGCAATTCTATTGGTCTATTAATTATGCAATATTCACACAATTGAGAGTGAAGCTGGTGTTCTGGTGTTATGAGGTAGTGATATGAGCGTTCCAGTGTGTATTTGAGTCTGTGGGCACGTATGTGTATGTTCAGGGTGATGTGAGTTTGTGCCAGACTGCGAATATCTCCAGTGGTGTGTGTATGTGTGTATGTGTGTGAGTGTATTAGAAAAGCTGTGTGAGCTGTAAGCAGTGGTACCAGTGTTTGCAGGTTGTATGAGGGCATTGGGAGGGAACAGATTTGCGCGCCTGTTCCAGTTGCTATCTCCACCAGCAAGACTGAAAGTCTGGCCAGGAAAACACACACATACACACACTCAAGCTCACTCCTATTTGCTTTAATGTGCTCTGCTCCTTTTTTCCCACTCTCAAAACAAGCTACGTCCCACAGTCTGTTGATAAGCTGAAGGAGGGGCCTAGTTCTGAATGTGTATGTGTGTGTGTGTGCGTGTGTGTGTGTGTGTATGCATTAAGAATGTAGACCCCATGTGAGTTATGTGCATGTATTCTAGCGCAATGGCTCCCAAAGTGGGGTCTGTGACATCTAGCCAGGGGGTGCCCTGATTTTATTTGTGTTTTAAATAACACTTTTTGAGCCAACAGTCTATAAGCTTCTACAGCTTTCACTCATCTATGGCTACACTTGAATTAAAAGCGGGCAAAATGGCATAACCATCCATAAGCACAACATGTATCACAATATTTAGCTATTTTGAGGTTTGAGGCATACAAAAGAACCATTTGTGCCATGTTTATTTGGTAAATTTATTATATTTCTCTTTTACAGACAGCTTTTTGCAATCTGTATCACAATCCCTTTAAACAGGAATAATTATTTTCTTTGGGTCATGAAACTTGCGTTGAAAGGTTTAGACGATAGGCACGATACGTCCAACAAGCATAAAATCATATCAGGATATAATTTATCACAATACAGATAAATTATGATCATAATGGCTCAGTGTTATCTATTTGTTCTAACTAGGTAACCACCACAGACACTTGCGTAAACAGCGACAAATTTCACTAATTTATCTAATATTGGAAGATCTGAAGTGTGGGGGTCCATGGGACTTTTTTTTTCCAAACTGGGAGAGGTTCTGAGCTAAAAATTGTATTGTATTCATTTTATTGTATTCACAGTGGTTAACATCTGAAAGTTAATTACAGTGCTAACTAATGCAACACCAGTGATGACCAGACCCCTGATTGATATTCATGTATCTGACAACTACAGAACAGCTAGAAACAACACACTGCGATGACGAATTTACATTTTCATCTCAACCAACTTCTGAATGGCCTACGAAGCCATGCTAGCTGAAGCATGAAATTTTCTTCTAGTTTAGTCTTACTCTGGAGTTTTGCTAACAGTTATTAGAAACTAAAGACAACCAATTAGCATCATCCAAACTGCAATCCTAAATATCACACTCTCCTCAAGACACTGCGTGGCATCCCAATCTGTAAAAATGGATAGAAAGTATGGCTTCAGCACGGCTGTTACTTCTGTTTTTAGCTGCGTGGTACTTTTAGCTGCGTTGTACTTTATTCTATTTCACAGACTATGTGCATAAACTTACATTTCATGTTTAAATATTATATTATACACATATAGTATACACATATATACAATACTGAACATATATTGTTCACTAAATGGTTTTCAATCCAAATACAAAATGTAGATCAAGGACTGATGATCATGGAGGGCCATTCTCCTGCAGAATTTTTTGGTAACTGTCAATCTGTCATTCACATTCTTATAAATACCATTTTTGAATGGTTTCTTAGTTGGAATTATGAATGCTGACCTTATCTTAGGCAATGGCCATCACTCAGTTCATTCACAGTTTCTGGTAGACTGGCCAATTCTGGGAAGATTCACTGTTCTTAATGGCTCTCATTGTGGTTTGCTAGAGTCACAGAGCCTTTTAAATATCATTTAACAGTAGCATAGTGTACAGCTTATTGAGATCTTCAATAAGATCTATTACTTCTATTAACAGGGCTGGCAGTAATAATAATAATAATAATAATAATAATAATAATAATAATAATACATGTTATTTATAGTGCCCTTTTCATCACACAATCTCAAAGGGCTACAAGTTAAAAAAAGAAGAAAAGAAAAGCAAGTCTGGACATGGTTACATCTATATGCAACATGCAACAATAAAAGAAATGAATAAGAGGGCCAGCTTGTTCTAGATTATTTAATTATTTGATGCATTAGTTGTAAAAGGTATACATAAGTTTACACTACTTCCTGTTTAAAACTGGAAAAACCAAACTGCAGGTGAAATGTAAATTAGATTTTCTTTTGAGGTAAAAGAAAATGTACTCTTAGTTTACTTTTGCCATTCACATCCTTCAAAATTATGACTCACATTTTACCCAGCAGGGTGCCAACAAATTAGAAGGGTGGTGGCAGCTCAACGAGGTGCTGCTATGGATGGCTTTGTGCCGTAGGAAAACCAATAATGTTTTTAGGTACACACTCAGACGTTTTGTTTTTGTCCCAAGTCAAGCACTGAGTTAAACAATTTGGTTCAGTTGTGGAACAAAGATGTCAAATAGTTTACTAAGAGCTCATTTACTTGAAGTAAAGCGTGGTGCAGGTAGTAGCTAATAACAAGGGTACAGAAAACCAGGCGGGAAAGAAAAACGTTATATACTATGACTATATTGCAGAAGATAACGTACTAAAAATTAATACTCATTACTTTAAGCTGAAACCAAAATGATTTTGGATTATTTATATTGGTCCATTCATTGCAAAGTGCAATGTAAAATGTTCAAATAGTGCAAAAAGTTATGAGGTACACTTTATGAGGAAATTACAATCCATCAATGTTTTAAACAGAAAATTATTTTATAAGCTTGTAGAGAGACACAAAGTGCAGGTATATTTTTCCTCTTTTAAATGTGATGGTAGATGGCTTGTAATGAAACTGCCTTTAGAAATGCCTCTGTATTTTTGCTCTGGATATTTTTGCTTGAAAGTGGATCAATGTGAATCATATCTCGCCACAAATAAGGTCCATCCTCTTTCACCCGTCCCGCAGCAAACAGGGGGATTCATTCATGAACTTGGAAACTGGGCCATGCACTTTGGATCATCTCCACACTCGGGAGGAGCTGCAATCTCAAAACACACTCCCAAACTCTCTGTCCTCCACTTGCTTAACCTCTCTCGCTCCTGTTCTCTCACACACATACACACATCCACACTTACACTCTCAAAATGATGTTTTTTGTCCATTTCTTCAAGCCCCCAAACCATGCTCTCCCCACTCTCCCTCTCTCTCTCTCTCTCTCTCTCTCTCTCTCTCTCTCTATCTCATACACACATGCGCTCATGCACACTCTTTCTCTTTCTCTCACCACAGACAGACAGACACACACACACACACACACACACACATCTTTCATTCCCCAGCTGCACGCGCAAACTCTCTCTCTCTCTCTCTTTCTCTCTCTCACACACACACACCCCTTCCGTACTCCATCTAACCCCAATCTCAACACATATAAGCCAAGTGCAAGAAACAAAATAAACAATTCACATTTTTAACAAATAACTTGAATAAAACCAAATAACTAAGGTCAGCACAATACTTTAAATCTTTTTT
>JBBPCY010000136.1:838356-855581 GCA_037974405.1 Brachyalestes nurse
AACTGGTCAGGTTCAGGGACTGGACTGGAAATGAGAGACTTTGGAAGTCCTTCAGGAAGCCTGGAGAACTGTTCCTCTGGAACATACTAACACACAAGAAAGTCTGGATCTCTGGAAGAGAAATATGAAGAAAGGAGAGGGGTGGCCAAGACTTTTACACAGTACTGTGTGTATATATGTATTTTTTCATCAGTGATTCCATGCCGACTGACCTTTTCCTTCCAGCTCGTGTCGATTTTCTTGAAGAAATAATGTGAAAACTTCCTTTGAATTCATGAAAACTTGCAGAATCCCACAGCTCTGCTCCAAATACTTCATGTATTTTTAAAGTTTGGCTGTCTAAGCAAAATTCAATCATTTCTGCAATTCTTTGCGAGCCTCTCTGACTGCTGACTTACCATCTTAGAAACCCTGAGAATAACTAACATGTATTCATGTAAATAGTTGTTACTGAATGTTTCATAGTCATCGTTTTTTCGTTTTTTACCTGAATGGAGAATCTTTTATCCGCATTAATTAACTTACCTTTCGTTTTTTTGCAACCAAATTTTTATATTTGTTCCATCACATCTAGAAGTTATCAGGTCTTGCATAAGAAAGCTGAGTGCCACAAGTCTTGATTTCACTTTGGAGCTTTTAATATATTTTTACTAGGAGATATAATTCTGTTTCAAAGTCTTGACCCCCCTCATCTCTTTCTATTCTGTATTAAAGTGAGTCTGCAGGAGGGTTCAGTGATTTACTGCAACATGTTCAAACTCACAGTAACTCCAGAATAAACACAGAGAGGTTGTGTTTAACTCTAACAGCTTTAAAGTCAGTGTGTGTTTGAGCTCCGTTACACCACCGTTCACATCCTGAACTCTCTTAGACAAGCTCTCCTGTCGCTTTTTAAGTTCTTCAGGAAGAGTTCTCCAGGCTTCCTGAAGGACATTCCAAAGCTCTTCTCTGGTGTTGTGCTGGTTCTCTGTCCAGATGGTCCACGCTGCTTCAGTAATGTGGAGATCTGGTCTCTGGGGTCTGATCCAGGACTGATAGAGTTCATCCTGGTTTTATATGGAGGAGCTTTGACTGAACTGATAGGGAGTTTGGGTTTTTCTGAAAAAAATTTAAGATGTTGATAATCTCAGATGGTTCTGTGGAGTGGGTCAGAATGAAACTCATCACAGAGACTCACTGTTGTTGTTCTCTCCTGATCTCTCTACGTATTGATGACTATATGAACCCAAATTTTCAAAGTTGGATTCACCACCATGTCAGATCGGTTACCATTGATTTTCAGTCCAGTTCTTGTGTAATCTGGCCTTTTCTTTGTTCTCCTGCCGTAACCCTTCAGTGGGGGAGGTTCTATCAACAGTTCTACTGCTGTTTGAGTTTTTCGGCTCGTCCGCCCGGGTTCCACACTAAAATTCAACAGTGTGTCACTTTGTGTTGGTAGCTGAACGTCTCCTCGTTGGTGAGACGGTGTTCACCTTGAAGCTGGTGTCACTCGTGTTTGACTTTGATTAGTTTGACCGGTTGATTGTGTTTGTCGTAAAACAGCGAAAGTGGTGGTTACTATGGTTACGATGCCGTAGAGACCGTTTCTGGTGAGGCTTTAGTAAACAGTAGAAGGATGAACTGAAAGGCCAGAGCGCCCCGCAGGTCCTGTGTCAGACTTTAATGGATGTTTTTCCTATTTCTTAGCCCTCAGAACGGCCAAACAGCTCCTCAAATTTAAAGGTGACAAGTTATAATGGGTCTATGGGCTACAAAACATGTTCACAGAGTTCTTTGCACAAAATTTGCATAAAGAGTCTCACCAGCTCTATTCCTGACAGTTTCAGTTCCTTTCAGAATGAGCTGTTTAAGGGCTCTATCACTTTTATGCAAATAAGCTGTTGCTGGCCACGCCCCACCCATCCCAAGCTTACGCTGCGTTTACCACACGTGAACATTTCAGAAAACAGAGGCGCTATCCAGCCCTATATGTTGGACCCCGAGTTGGACCCAGAGTGAGATGAACACGCACTTCATGTGACTCCGCCTTCACCTGTAGCCCAGCGCTCGGCGTCTTATGCTTGTAAAACCAGCAGACAAAAATGGCGGATCTTCAACTAATCTAGTGGGCGTGGCTCGACAGATGAGGGGCGGTTTTATGCAAATTTCCAACCGGCTTATAGAAGCAAATGATTCCTGAGACAGGGAGAACATGCACACACGCGAAATTGTGGAGAAACTTACCAACTTAGATTTCTTTACTATGGCGGTAGGAGCCAGGTTTCGGCATGTCTGCATCTTTTTTAGTCTCTCAGAACAAGTGAACTCTGTGTCTTCTGAGTTCTTCTATGTAAAATCGTGAGAAATTTGCTAAACAAAAAAAACTACCTTTGGGGTACTGCATCAGACAGTTAACTTGTAACTATTTAATGGTGTAGGTCCTGCGAGATTGCTTTTAGAGATATTGTATTTATCTGGTAACTCAAAAAAAAAAATTTTCTGGAATTCTGCATTTCATATTAGTCCGTCCACTCTGTATGACTTTGTTTACAGCTTGGTAGTTAATTTGTGCAGAAATTTTAAACAGTGAATTTACTTTGTTCTTTCTTTTGTTGTCATCATTTCTCTAAGACCTGAAGGCCGAAGGAGATGGTTCATGCACGTTACCTGATGCCACTAGTTCTGCCCCTCAGGAAATCGACCCATCCAAAGAGAACAATGTGCTCTTCACCTACTCTGTGCACTGGGAGGTGAGAGAGCATCAGTAGTATCCAAGAAATCTCACTCTGTCTATACATTCTGCACTATTTAATACCTGTCTGTTTCTTTTTTTTTGTTATAGGAGAGCCAGGTGAAGTGGGCGTCTCGCTGGGACACATACCTCACTATGAGTGATGTGCAGATTCACTGGTTCTCCATCGTCAACTCTGTGGTGGTCGTCTTCTTCCTATCAGGTACAGATATGGCTTATGTTTCATAGGGTGAATTTTTTTTCATACCTGTCGAGTGTGGGAGTATATGTAGTTTAAACTGAAACAACAGCATAATTTTTCTTTCCTTGATAATTAACTTTCCTTGATTTCCTTGTTCAGTGGTTAGCATGCTTGATAGGGTCTGATGTCATACAGTGTCTTGTGAGTGGCCTGGTTTGCCAAGATTTTTTTAGTCAATTTGTCAGAAAGGAATGTTCCCTTTCTACCTGCTTTCCTTGATTTAGTCTAAAATGTAGCTCATAACTTATATATGTGGAGGTGGAGGTAGCTCAGTGGGTAGGATACTTGCCTCTGGACCAAGGGGTCATGGGTTCGAATCCTACCTTCAGCTCACCACCACTGGGTTCCTGAGCAAGACCCTCAACAAAAGCGTCTGTAATAAATGTAAATATATGAGTGAGGAGTGTAAAGTGATCTTTTTTGTCATACGTGAACACACCACAGCACAAAATTCTTTCTCTGCGTTTAGCCCACTGACCCAAGTGAAGGAGTGGGCAGTCAGAAACACAGCGCCCAGGGAGCACCTTGGGATGGTACCTTGCTCTAGGGTACCTCAGTGGTGCCACTACCAATCCTGGGTTTCGACCCCACGACCTTCTGATCACAGGGGCAACTCCCTAACCACCAGACTACCAGCTTCCCTGCAGACCAGAGCTATCTAATTTATAGATCCACGTGGCTACCAGATGACATAATATTAAAATATGCAAAAAAGAACTCACAGTGGCAGCAAAGATTTGCACTCAGAAATGTTACCACTGGAAACACCAAACATTACTCAAATAGTACATAAGAAGCAATGTTAATTCTATATTTTATACCGGTTTGATTATATGCAATAAACTACATTTTACTAGGTTTATCATTTGTATCAGTTAACTAACTTCACAAATAGAAATTATGATGAGTCTGGAGTAGGGCTGAGCAATTAATCAAAATCGTATCGGAATCGCAATGTGAATATGCGCAATTTCTAGATCGCCTTACAGCAAGATTTTTTTCTGCGCTCCCAACTTTTCCCGCGGTACCCTATTTGAACCAAACACAACGAAGCACGCCTAAACAGAGCGCGAGAACAGGAGACTGAGCTTAATGACAAATAGACTGTAGAAACAGGGAAGATGAGTTCAACACAGGAGGACTTGATGCCACAAAAAAAGTCAACATCTGTGGTGTGGGATCACTTTGGATACAGGAAAGATGATGCATCACAGAGCCAGGGACTCTGTAAGACCTGTCAGTCTGTTGTTGCGGCAAAACGGGAACAAAACAAACCTATTCCAACACCTGAGGCGGCGTCAAAGAGGTCTATGATTTATGCATGGCAAGAAAAAATTGGCCTTATGTCTGTTTTAGAGACATGTTACAGGTCATTGATAAAGATCTATTTGTTTTCCTTTGGGTAAAATGTTTCATATTCACTCTGTAAAACATGTCTGTGTGTGGCAAAATCGTGATTAAAATCGAAATCGCAATTTTATTTAAAAAAATCGTGATAGGTTTCTTTTGTCCATATCGCACAGCCCTAATGTCCATGCATTATATCAATTAAATGTAAATGTTGAGTCACATTACTTTAAAAAATTGCACACTACAGTCATATGCAAATATCAAATCAGCACAGACAAAAATCACATTTTGTTGATTTATAAGGAATCTAATTTTACTAGTTACATTTTGGTCATGAACATCTACTTAATTCTTTTTTGTGTTTAATTATGTTACACGTTGGTTACAGTATTTTAGTGCTTCCCATTTGGTCACAATTCTTACACTAGAACCTTAAACTTATTTTAAGACTAAAAGGATCTGAAACCTTAATAAACCACAGTTTCTGTGCTCATAGACATATGTCTTTTTTTAAAAACATGTTTACCTTTACTCCAGCCATTACTTCAATTAAGTAATAATATTTTCAATCGATAACAGATTTAGACGTAAAATCTGGTCTGTTGTTTATATTCTCCACGTCTTTATGTGTCTGTTCCATGTGAGTATATTTTTGTCTTAGCCCCACCGCAGCCCGGCTACCTTGTTTTTCTGTTCAATGTGTCATGCTCTTGCCTCTGCCCCTACCCAGGTTTCCTCATATCCTTAATTAGCATATATAACCCTTGTATTTCAGTCTGTGTTTGTGGTTTCTTTGTAAAAACCTCTTGTCATGCTGTTCTTTGTAAAACCTGCTTTTGGACTCCGTTATGGCCATTCGGTTTGTTTGGAAGTAATGGGCTGGCGGAAAGGAGTGTGTGTGCTCGTGGTTTGTCCACTTTACTGCTGTACTCCCGTTTTGCGCTCCTGATGGCTTTCCGGAGATCGTATCTGCATTTTTTGTACAGGTCCACATCTCCGGACTGGAAACCACGCGCGCGCTCGCGGAACTTGCGATGGATGGTAGCGTTGACCCAGGGCTTCTAGTTGGGGAATGTCCGTACAGTTTTAGTGGGAATGCACTCCTCCACGCAGGTCTTAATGAAATCAGTGACCGCAGTGGTGTACTCGTCCAGGTCAGAGAAGGAATCTCTGATCATATCCCAGTCCACACAGTCAAAGCAGTCCAGAAGCTTCTCCTCTCCCTCCTGTGTCCAGTGCTGCACTGTGCGTGTCACCGGCTCCTCACGCTTTAGTCTCTGTTTGTAAACAGGCAGTAACAGCATTGCGCTGTGATCGGAGGGGCCTAGGTGCACGCGAGGCAGAGAGTGATATGAACCCCGATGTTCTGTGTAGCAGTGGTCGAGCGTGTTGTTTCCCCAAGTGGGGGCAGAGACATGCTGGTGATATTTCGGGTACACACTCCTAAAATTCGCCCTGTTAAAGTCATAGAACAGTCCGTTCGGCTGCAACCAAAACAATAGCAACCAAAACAAAGAAAGCAGTCAGTTAATGTTAGCCAATACAGACAATTAGCTAAATTTGACTAAATGACTGCAGAACCTCTGAAAAAACAGGAGGTGCAGTAATTAGTGCACATAAAACAAGTGCTTCAAATACACTACGAATACTGTACTAATCAAATCTGTACTTTTGAAATGGTTGAACTCAAGTTAATATTTTCCTATAGTAGTCTGTATGTAGTGCAGCATAAACCTATCAAGAGGCTATTCGTTTCTACTTACTGTAAGTTATAATTACTTTCTGTAAATGTTACAATTCATGATGATACCACTTCTGAAAATCACAGATTGTCACATTTGTCCTGTTTATAATTAGGCCATAATATCTGATTAAATCACACATCTTGTCACATTTAATAACCAAACAAAGCTACACCTGAAAGACTAGATTTGAATGTACTTTTTGTGGTGTCTACATGTGGTCACTACATGTAATACGTAAGCATCCACAATAAACTGCACAGCTGCGATTTATTTGGCAAAGGACTGTAGTCCTTTCTGCTATCCACAGATTTTATAGAATTGTTCTATTTATTGATCAAGTTTTGGTAGAGCAAGGGCTTGATGGAACTCAGGATGGAATGTTCAGTAAGAGGTAGTGTGCATCAGGTACAACTGGGGCCTGTCTCACAAAGCATGCTCAACTTAGACAACTCAGCTTCACAAAACTACAACCATAACAAGTTATAGTGATTTATAACTTTCTCCGTTAACTCCAGCTTAGATACTTCAAGCCAATATTAATCCTTGTGAAAGGGTGATGTTTATGGTGGACAGCCAGCTGTGTGAAACATGAGAAGATGAGCATGTTACTTAAAACAACTAAAAGTACAAGAAAAGCGACATCTCAATTTGCAGATACGCTCAACTCAAGTCTCCCGTTCCTACTCCACTATCACAGGATTAGTTATGGGAATTCCTGCTGTTTTTAATGAGTCGGATCATTTGGATCAGATCACCAAGAAGATCCGGCTCATTTGGCTCCCAAACGCATAGACATATATAGGGTAGACTCGCATTTGCAGTGTTCCCAGTTGACACGATAGCATGTCCGCTATACTGCATGTTGGGAAATCACCATGTAAACAGGTAGACGTGGTTTTCTGATGGAAACACTCAGTGACAAAAAAGACAAACATTTTATTGTATACACATGGGCTTAAGAAATCATTTCTGAAAACATTTCTCATTCCTCTCTCACACGCACACTAGGACTGTAACGGTACATGGAGAAGACGCAATTAAAGTCATGTGGAACAAAATTTACAAGCGTGAGTTTTGTTGCCTTCTTGCCCCACGGTGTTTAATTTATGTCTCCAAAGTCCACCTATTTAAAATGTCTCTGCTATCGTATCAGAACCTACAGCGCAGCCCCGGTATCATTGTTTCACACGCACTGTTGTAACTGACGTGCATTTCAAAGATTTAAGACAGCGCGTTTATTTTGCTCTCTATGGAAATCGCGGAAAATGAAAATCCTGGTGTGCATTAAAGGCAGAAAATGTCTAACGTGTAGGACCATTTTATACTGTGTAAGGCGGACAACATAGTGCAGTTGTTGGCCTTATGCAGACAACTGCACTAGAAGGGCGAAACACGGCTCGTTGAAAATGTCTCACAGAAACCTATCAGCCTGTGGAGCATGGTACGACTGAGTGCTTGCCCCACGAAGCAACGCCACACAGAGCGAAGGTTTGCTTGCCCATTACTCCGGTTCCCCGGGGAGGAGAGCTTCATGCTTGGTCTCGTTGGAAAGGTCTCCTTCGATAGTTGCAGCCCTAATACATCTGTACCAAAGTTGGTGCAGATCAGACCCAGCGTTAGCTATTTGGGCCCATTAGGGTCAATTACATCACATTCATGTGAATGTACTCGCAGGTCTTGGCCGTGCCGTTCAGAAAAGTCAAAATGTTTTTGATAATTATTTGATTTGGGCTTCTTCGGATTCATGCAAGACAAGAATTGTGAAGATGGGTAAAAAAAAAAAAACCCAAAGACTAGTTCCTAAAAGTATAAATTACTAATAATGCAAATTATGCGCAAAGAAAGTTATGTAAAACATTACCAAAGTTTTAAAGTTGACATCCATCAGGGGTGTATGCAAGTCAGTGGTTTTATTTCTATGTCTCATGTGTGATTGATTTCTGTTCGAATGATTTCTGTTCGAAAAACCATGGTCATGTTTGAATGCGTGCTATAGCGCCCCCAATGAGCAAAGTGGGCCACATGACTGGAGAGATAGAGGGAATTTCGTGCTACAAGTGCTATGTGACCTGTCACAGTGCCACCAAGTGGTAAATATGGATACAAATTGGGGTATTGCTGATGAGTGACGCCTTGCGTGGGTTTACGACCCAATGGCTTATGAGTAATTGCAGTTTAACTCATTGTATTCAAAACTGACAAGCTTAATTTGCATATGGCAACCATGCTGTTCGCAAATTTGCACGTTTTTGATCATTATTGACAAGGAGTGTTTTGCGATTCCAACAGGACCACAATTGTGCAGATTTGTTGAAAAACCAGGGACTAGTTCGCAAAAGTTGGTCTTGCATATTAGGCAAATTAGTAGGGCTGCATTATTTGGGGAAAAAGACATATTGCAATTATTGAGATCAATATTTAAATTAGAAAAATGTTTTGAGACAAAGTTTGTGGTATAAATATACTCATCTAATTTGCATATTATTACATCATTATTATGCAACAGGCTCATCAAAGCATTTGATCCAGCCATGATATACTTCCTCGTTTCTCAAATAAACCCAGCCATCATCATCATTGCTATTTCCAGCCCTATTCAGATCCACATCACCCCAACTGCCTGTCCTACGTCTCCCAGCTCTCTCAAAGTTGCGTGTAGCCCGGAGACTCCCACCCCTTGGGAGCACTGGAAGGAGATAGCTAGTGCTATGGTTACTGCCAGCCCCGAAGGGAACTGCACCCTTCGGCTGCTCCCGCACAAATGACTCGAGACTCGGTTCCCATGCGGTTTACTCGGAACTTTGAACAGGAAGATGACGTATTTTTGGTCTTGAATCGAAGTACTACATGTCAGATCTAACCCACATGTTTTGGTCATGCCACAAACTTTCAGGTTTCTGATCCTCAGTTTTCAAAACCCTGGCGGAGTGTCCTCCAAGATTGCTTTAGTCTTGTACAATTTCTCTTTTATTGAAATGGTATGCATATGTTGATTTAACTGTTCGTTGATTAATCTACATATTATCTTTCCTTACACAGTAAACCAACTTGTTTCTATGACTCCTGTCCACCTTGCATACCTTTCTAACATATTTCTTTGAACTTTGATCAAACAAGACTGTTCCTGAAGGAAAGCAGAATTATAATCAGAGCTTTGTGGATTAGTTGTGTGTGCGCATGCGTGTGGTGCAAAATAAAGAAATGGTTTCTTGAAGTGCATAGCTAAAGGGTTGCAGAGTAAAACTGCCAGTATTACCTAAACGTAAGTCTTAGGGTTTATTAATGTGCAGGATTGTACCTGGTGAGTAGCTAGCAGTGCAAATGACCTATATTTTCTTATCCTATGTTGTCTCCATGGCTGTTGATATTTGTAACTACAGTCAATTTTATTCATGATGACGTCTTGTCGCAATTCTGCGACTTTGGCGCTTAGAAGGTTAAATCGTAGCTTTTTGCGTTCATGTAATCGCACAGACAGCGATTAAATTAATCATGCAGTTATACAAATTAGCAAAACATCTTATTAGTGGCACAATCAGTGGATATGGTCTGGCTGATGCCAAGGACTAATATGCAACAACAATTTTTTTAAATCTGACCTGTGGTTCAAAGCTGCTGAGACTCAACGGGGTAGTGTTTGAAAATACCGCATGTAGTGGTTGAAATACCGCATGTACCTGCCAACTTGCAAGTCTGTGCACCTTACGGTTTTTGCTCCCCAACGGTTCTGAGGCAAAATGAAAGTGAAAGTAAAATCTAAAAACAATAGGGATCCTCCACACTGCATGCTTGGACCCCTAATCAGAATAAAAAGAATAGGGATCTTCCGAACTGCGTGCTTAAACCCCTAACTACACAAGAAATACTATGTTTTACTTTGGCAACAATTTAGTCCATGCTGTGATTTCTTGTTTCATCTTAACACTCTTTACATGGGGTAAGACTGGAGACAAAATGTGCCATGGCAATTTTTTTGACAGAGATTATGGCACCTAAAAAAAAAATTTCACTCCCAAGGTTTTTATTTTGTCTGCTGCCCTGCTGTGTGGAAAGTAAACCATTTGTAACAAAAAAGCAACCACAATTGCTATTTATATCCATGTTTCTTCCACCAAAAGGTGATTCACACTGATGTCACACACGTTAGAATATAATCCTATAAAGTTGTTGTAGAACCAGCACTGGCCAACAGCCATGGAGACAACATAGGATAAGAAAATATAGGTTATTTGCACTGCTAGCTACTCACCAGGTACAATCCTGCACATTAATAAACCCTAAGACTTAGGTTTAGGTAATAATGGCAGTTTTACTCTGCAACCCTTTAGCTATGCACTTCAAGAAAACATTTCTTTATTTTGCACCACACGCATGCGCACACACAACTAATCCACAAAGCTCTGATTATAATTCTGCTTTCCTTCAGGAACAGTCTTGTTTGATCAAAGTTCAAAGAAATATGTTAGAAAGGTATGCAAGGTGGACAGGAGTCATAGAAACAAGTTGGTTTACTGTGTAAGGAAAGACAGATAATATGTAGATCAATCAACAAACAGTTAAATCAACATATGTATACCATTTCAATTAAAGAGAAATTGTACAAGACTAAAGCAATCTTGGAGGACACTCCGCCAGGGTTTTGAAAACTGAGGACCAGAAACCTGAATGTTTGTGGCATGACCAAAACATGTGGGTTAGATCTGCCACCTTAGTGTGGCATCTGATACACTTTTTAAGAGCTGTAAAGCTTGAGAATACGCTTTTTTCTTAGAGGTGATTAAATTCAGTTATTACCTTGCTGTGCCATTGTAAGAAAATTGAGTCTAATTTGCTTGGGGGGGGGAAAGGTGATTGTAAAGAATAGGACTACTCCTAAGAAGCGTTTGTGTTTGGTTTTTGCAGCCAGTGGGCAATTTTTTGAACATTGGTTGCCCAGTAATAATACTGCAGGTTAGGAAGTGCCAGTCCCCCTTTTAACTTAGGCCTCTGTAGTGATTCTTTTTTAATCTTTGGTGTCTTTCCATTCCATATAAAACCTAGAAATTTGCCTGTTCACTAATGTGAAAAATGATTTTGGAAGGAAAGTAGGACGGCACTGAAATAGATATAAAAATCTAGGTAGAATATTCATTTTTACACAATTTATTCTGCCAGCTAGTGTCAGATGTAGAATCCTCCATCGTTGAAGGTCTGATTTAAGTTTACTAAGGAGAGGTACATAGTTCTCCTGATAGAGATTGGAAACCGCTCTAGTTATTTTAATCCCTAGATAATTAAGGCTTGATTTAGTTGTACTGAATGGCAGAGAGTTATTTGGTATTTTCCAGGCTGACTCATTTACAGGCAAACATTCACTTTTTGAAAAATTTACTTTATAACCAGAAAAACTGCCAAAAGCTTGTAGGAGCTCAATAACATATTTCATAGACAGCTGAGGGTCAGAGATGTAAAGAAGCAGATCATCTGCCTACAATGAAACCTTGTACTCTATTCCCTCCCGATAGATGCCCTGAAATGAAGTTGCGGCTTTTAACATTAAGGACAATGGTTCAATTGCCAGGATAAATAGAAGTGGGCTCAAAGGGCATCCCTGGCATGTGCCTCTTGATAAGGAAAAATATTGTGACTTAACCTTATTTGTAATGACGCATGCCTTGGGGTTAGTATATAACAATCTAACCCAGTTAATGAATTTTGTCCCGATACCAAACTTTGACAGGGTTAAAAATAAATATTTCCACTCCACCCTGTCAAACGCCTTTTCAGCATCTAATGATATAACCACTTCAGGGGTGTTGGTAGGGGACGGGGTATAAACAATATTTAGTAGCCGACGTATGTTAGAAAAAGAATAGCGGCCCTTTAGAAAGCCTGTTTGGTCGTCTGAAATAATATGAGCCAGGCAAGCTTCTAACCGAAAGGCAAGGACTTTTGATACAATTTTAAAATCCGTATTTAGTAGTGAGATTGGTCGATATGAGCTACATTTACATGGATCCTTGCCGGATTTGGGTAATACTGTAATTGATGCCTCGGTAAGCGATTGGGGCAAACTTCCATTCACTAAAGAGTATTCAAACATTTCAAGCAAAAGTGGGGCTAAAACAGATTTTTTTGTAGAATTCGATTGGGAAACCATCCAGACCCGGTGCTTTTCCACTTTGCATCAATGAAATTGCTTTAATAACTTCATCAAGTTTGAGAGGTTGGTCCATATCCTCTTTCTGTTCTTGCGAAAGTAGGTGTTTCAAGTTTGTCAAAAAAGATGTTCATAGCTGTTTGGTCCGGATTGGCTTGAGATGTGTATAAATCAGAATAGTATTTTTTAAAAACATTGTTAATAACCAATGGATCAAGTACAGTTCCATCAGATTCATCTTCAATTTGGGAGATTAATTGTGCAGCAGCTTTGCTTTTAATTAGGTGAGCTAGTAACCGGCCTGACTTTTCACTGTGTTCGTATAGGAGGAACTGATCGGAGGATCAGTTCCTCTGCCTGCGTTGTTGATAGGAGGTTATACTCTGTTTGGAGATCGTCTCCTCTTATAAAGTTGGGGAGTTGGGGATACAGAGACAGAATAAGATATTATTTCTCCTCTGAGGACAGCTTTTAATGTATCCCACATGAGGGAGGGAGAGACTGAATCTGATCTGTTGGAAACAAAGACATTTTTTGATGGAAGTCAGTATGATTTACAGAAATCTAGACGGTCTGTTGTTCCAATAAGGGGGAAAAACAACAACAAGTAATACCGGGACGTGGTCAGATATAACAATGGCTGAGTACTCTATTGCCCGAACATGGGGAAGCAAGTTTTTATCTAGAAAAAAAATAATCAACTCTGGAGTACGTCTGATGTACATGAGAGAAGAATGAGAATTCTTTCTTTTTAGGATTAAGGAAACGCCAGGGGTCTATACAGCTTGTTTGGTTGAAAAATAAAGACAATTCAGAGCTCATTTTTGATGCTGCTACACACTCTGGGACTAGAGCGATCTAAAGCTGGGTCCATTACACAATTCAGATCCCCTCCCAAAATCAGATTATGTAAGTTCAAATCCGGTATTACTGAAATAAGTTTATGAATAAATCCTACATCGTAATTAGGTGCATATATATTCACTAAAACGACAGGGACCTGGAACAGAAGTCCTGATACAATAATATACCGGCCCTGAGGATCTGATTTGTTATCAGACATGATGAATTGGACCCTTTTATGAATCAATATTGCTGTCCCTCTTGACTTGGCATTGAGACCAGAGTGAAAAATTTGTCCTATCCATGTTTTTTTAAGTCGGAATTGGTCAGTGGTACGCAAATGGGTTTCCTGTAAAAACATTATATCTGCTTTCAGTGATTTAAGATGACAAAATTTTTGTTCTTTTAACAGGGCTTCCCAGTCCCCTAACATTCCAGGATATAAACTTTACGGCTACTCCCCCTTCTGGCCTTTCCTCACCTATACTTTTTATAGTAACTGTATAGGGTTAAACCACTATACATAAGGCTCCACGCGACAGTGTAAAACAAAATGAATTTCCCAACATAAAGGAAAAAAAAAAAAGAGTATAAAAAACGAAAGGCAGTATATCTATAATATTGCTGGCATAAAACCTTCCCTTGGTTTGACTCCCCAATTGAGCCAACCTGCTGCCTTTCTGGCCTATCTCTGTGCTTCTGGTACCTCATCTACAATCCCTTCTATCTAGAGCTCCCAATAGCAAGGAAATTAACAATTGCAAATACCCCCTCATTTAAACACATCCATTTAAATTGCCTGAACGTGACTTAAGCACATAATGGCCTATAAGAACCTGATTAACAAAATTGGAACAAATTCCTTTTATAATTGAGTGAATTAAACCCAGTACACCTAAATGATGTGTAGCTCCAGACTTCAAGTGTGTAGATGGAATAGTGCTAGCTTGTAGTTACTCACGTCTCTACCAGCATTATCTACTGAGTTCTCGAATAGTCTAGCAGATGAGATAACTATGGTCCTCACCGACCGTTCCATCATTAGTCCTTAATCCTTGTGAGTTACTTCTAGTGTAATGCACTCAAATCCATTTATTGGTCATCTTTAATCGCTTGGTTGTAGAAAGCTTGAGCCTCCGATGGTGTTTCAAAGGTGAAACTATTTCCTTTGTGAGTCACTTGTAGTTGCGCAGGGTATAGAAGTCTGAAGCGAATTCCCTTCTGGTAGAGGGCTGCTTTAATGTTTTTAAATGCCAATCGCTTTCAAGAAGGCTGTGCACTCAAAACCGGGTAAAGTCTCGGATTTTTACCCCCATATTGCCTTCTAGCCCATCACAATGCCCGTTCTTTATCCCGGTATCTATGAAAACACACCACAATGGCTCTAGGTGGCTTTTCACCCTACGGTTTTGCGGCTAGCGCCCGGTGTGCTCTATCCAGTTCGGGTGGAGACTCGAACACTTGGTTACCCATCACATCTTTTAGTAACTTTGCAGTAAATGCAATCATGTCCGTGTCAGCTTCGCTGTTTTCAGGGACTCCCACTATCCGCAGGTTAGATCTGCGTGAGCGATTTTCCAGGTCATCTAACCGCTCGAGAAGTGTAGCATTAGCCGACTTCAGCTGAGAAATTTCAGCCTCTGCTTTTGTTAGTGCTTCAAAGTTCTCCGCTGATGTGGATTCCACTGATGTAAGACGTTGTCCGGGCGCGTTGAACGTTTCTTGGAACGCTTCTATAGATGTCCGAATAGGAGCAAGAGAAGATTGAATTAACACAGTCATGTCTTTCAAAAGATTTTCGCGTTGCTTTTCAAGTTCAACCGCAAACAGACTCATTGTCGGTAGCTCTTCCCTCTCCGGTGCTGCCGCGGCCACGTTAGCTAGCTTACTGCTCAACGTACTTTTTTTCAGTTCTTGCGGATTTTGACGCGTATTGGGCATCTTACAGATAAAAACCTCGACAGACAAACTAACCCTTAGGTTGTTGCCGTTCGGTTTGTACAGGTAGTTATTATATTGGGGCACTGGCCAATAAAAAAAAAAAAGTGATTACTTCGGGAGCTCTTTCACTACACGTCTATTCCCTACATTCTCCAACCGGAAGCCTCGCTATTTCCAGTCCTATTCAGAACCAGATCACCCCTGCCGCCAGCATTCAGTTGTTTTGAATACAGAAGGTTTTTTTATTAAACCTTGAAATGTGTATTGTATGTACAACAGAGGAAGTTATTGAAATTTGGTAATGTTTTTGAAATAAATCTGTTATCTGAATTTCAGTTTTATTTTTAAATTTTGTTCAAAATATCGTGATACATATCGTATTGTGAACCCAGTATCGAGATACGTACCGCATCGTGACCTGGGCATCTCGTTACACCCCTACAGTTAGCAAATTATTAAGACCCTTATCCATAACCAAAGACAGAGAGAAGGATGACAGCATTGGAAGGGTCAACTCTTTGAGCCCTAAGGAGTAGGAGGACGGCTTATGTAACTAAAGAGCTGGCCCATTATTAAGTTGTAAAACACAGCACTTAAAAAGAGCATGTTTAAACGCAGAACCAAGAAGATCAGCCAACACTGCTGCAGATTACACTTCTGAATATTTGTAAATACCTAGAGAACAATTCCTTGAGGAACTCCACTAATGAGTTGTCAATTCATGTAAGCAGATGTTTAAAGCACAACTAAACCAAGAAAAGAACAGTGAACTGCTTGAAGGCTAGCGACTCTTAATCGGGGGGTGGGAGGTGTGGGTTGGATGGGACTGACTGAGGCTACATGTGAATAAGATCCACATTAAAACCTTACCTAACAGGTCCACTGATTCCAGCACCCAGCTTCTGTGTCCAGTTGATACTGTACTCTTCCAGGATGGAACTCTCCTACAGGCAGAGTGTCAAAACACCCCACAGATGCAGTGAGTTAGCAGTAACAATAATGATAATCATCATAAGTAAATAAACACATGACTAAAAAATAAACATTATTTGTATTCAGTTATTACTTTGAATTACTCAATAACCATCAAGAATATAGAATCTAGTTTTGGTGATTTTCTATGTATAATTAAGTAAACACCCTCTGCACATTATGATGCACAATTTTCACAGGGGACTTCAAAGTGGCACCACTGTCTAAGCACTGCTGAGTTCAATACCCAGCTTTATCATGGTAAACCATAGCTTCGAGTCCCAGAGAGCATAATTGGTCTCACCATTCATAGGTGGGCAGAATGGTTCTCCTTCTCCCTCAATCACTCATGATTATGCTAGCCAGTGTGCCTGTCTGGTAACTTAAAGAATTTGGCAGTTAGTGTTCTCCTGAAAGGGTGCAGAACGGTCCAATTACATCAAGCCAACTACAATCTAAGGAATTCAAGTAACTCAGACGCACATGGTAATTTTCACCCTGTGTGTGAGTGTGTATATAATATATATATACACATATACACATACATACACACATATACACATACATACACATACATACACACACACACACTCTACCCTCCATAATTATTGGCACCCCTGGTTAAGATGTGTTAAAAGCCTTTAAATAAATTGAATTTTTATTGCAGAAGCATACTCTCACTGAAAATTCAAGTGAATTTTAAGGGAAAAAAAATCTTTGACAAAGAAATAATTATTTTTCATACAATCTTTCATACAAACCTGTTCCACAATTATTGGCAACCCTAACAATTCCTAGGAAATAAATGTAATTGAAGTATTCCTGTCATTTCTACAGTAGTTCACAAAGTTAATCAGAAAATCTAGGAACACTTAATTAGTAATTCATCACCCTGTTTCCCTGGGGTATAAATATGACATGACAAAGAGGCCATTTCTCTTATCCACTCTTCTACATGGGAAAGACAAAGGAACACACTATTCAAGTAAGGCAGATGTGTGTCGACCTTCACAAGTCAGGCAATGGCTACAAGAAAATAGCCACTCGCCTGCAATAATAATACATTTACATCAAGAAATCTAATATGTAGATAACTGAGTCCTAATAATATCAAAGATTTGAATTGTGTCATGTCGCTCTCCCCACTCCGTAACCTCAGGGCGTACAAAGAAGCACCATGAGCCTCGAGTCTTTTATTTCCAAAATACCAAAACAAAAGGGTATGAGAACCCAAAACAATACACTGTAGTTTCTGAAGCTTCA
>JBBPCY010000136.1:863275-889438 GCA_037974405.1 Brachyalestes nurse
CTGTCTCTCTGTCTCTCTCTCTCTCTCTCTCTCTCTCTGTCTCTCTGTCTGTCTGTCTCTCTCTCTGTCTGTCTCTCTCTCTGTCTGTCTGTCTGTCTGTCTCTCTCTCTCTCTCTCTCTGTGTCTGTCTCTCTCTCTCTCTGTGTGTCTGTCTCTGTCTCTCTCTCTCTCTCTCTGTGTCTGTCTGTCTCTCTCTGTCTCTCGCTCTCTCTGTCTCTCCC
The DNA here is from genome assembly GCA_037974405.1 of Brachyalestes nurse. Taxonomy (NCBI): domain Eukaryota; kingdom Metazoa; phylum Chordata; class Actinopteri; order Characiformes; family Alestidae; genus Brachyalestes; species Brachyalestes nurse. Next base: position 863,497 of record JBBPCY010000136.1, read on the forward strand.
TCTCTCTTTCTCTGTCTCTCCCTGTCTCTCTCTGTCCCACTCTGTCTGTCTCTCTCTCTCTCTCTCTCTCTCTCTCTGTCTGTCTCTTTCTCTCTCTCTCTCTCGCTCCTTCTCTGTCCCTCTCTATCTCTGTCCCACTCTCTCTCTTTCTCTCTGTCTCTCTCTCTTTCTCTGCCTCTCTGCAGCTGGACATTGTGGAGTTCATTCCTTCCCTGCTGTATTTTGGCTACACGGCTCTGATGGTTTTGTCCTTCTGGCTCCTGACGGGGACGATCGGCTTCTACGCCGCTTACATGTTCATACGCAAGATATACGCCGCCGTCAAAATCGACTGAGCTGCAGTCCTCCTGCATTTTGCTACCTTTTGGGGTTTTTTGTTTGTTTTTTTTACCTTGTGGTTTGTTGAGCAAGCACTGATGTGAGTGTGTGTGTGTGAGTGAGTGTGTGTGACTGTAGCATGAGGTGGGTGATGTGCAGCAGCACCCCCTGTTGACCGGAGGAGAAAATAGACAGGTGCTTTCTGCACAGACTAGTCAGTCATGTTCTTCTGTCCCACTCACTCAGTCTCTCCTCCACTGAAACGCAGAGAGATTACATTCAAATGGACTCTAGAATTATTGTTTTTTTTTTTTATTGAATTCTTGGTTTCCTGTCATGCGCGCACACACCACATGAGCCAAAGCGTGTTTTTTTTCGGGTGGGAGGGATGAGTCAGATGGGTAAAATAGTTAAATATCATTTTACAGATCTTTTTTAATACTGTATATTTAATTTGAATCGTTTCCCATATCTCTTGTTAAAGCTAGTATTTGATGTTCTACAGAAGTGTGTGCAGCATGCTGGAGAAAGAGTGGTCGGTCTGTGGTCACTGAGTTTGTGCTGATTACTAAAATAATGGCGTCGAAGAAGGACATTAAAAAAAAAAAAAGAAAGAAAAATGCAACTTCTTTTCCCCCCACTGGTGTTTTCCCTTAACTGTTCCAGTTTTGCACACTAAGTTTATCTGCTATTGAGAGTTTTTCTCCTTTCCACTCTTATGTATTTCCTAAAACAGTGTGAAGCGTTTTATAGGGCGAGTCTCAGGTAAACTTTAGAAGCCTGAATAGCGTCCAACCCTGTACTACACATTCCATTTCCTGAATTATGGCATATTCTGGCTCATCCTGGGAAGACTACATGTAATAGTCTGTCCTGTTAATAAGCAGTATAGCTAATGAGATTTTTGTGATTTTTGTTTTGTCAACTTTTTTTAAACCTTTCTGTGCAAATTGAGAACTGATCAACTTCCTCATATTCTTTCTAGAAGGACAAAACATTTCTGCGGAATCACTGTTAAAGGATCGAGAGCTTTCCGTGCTCTCTGGTGGTCTTCAGAGTGTTACTTTTACAGCAATGCATGACATGAGCAGGGCCTCAGTCATGGCGGTCCATGGGAAGGCCGTCACTAAAAAAAAAAAAAATATATGAAGCCTCTGCCCAAGTGCAGGTGAACTTTTAGGCTCTAAGAAGTAGCAGTTTTATAAAAATCTTGTTGCTTTGGTGTGTTTGAGGTTGGAGAAGGTGCGTCATTGTCCTTGTTTGTTTATTGTTGTCTTCTCAGTTCACTCTCCTCAAGGCGATGAAAGGTTAACGTAAGAAAACAGCCCCACGTTTAATGTCCATCAACCACTGACCTCCATCTCCTCCTGCTTCCTTGTTTTTCCACACAGAAACAGGTAGCTCTGGTCATCCACCACCAGTATTGCCTAATGACAGTGAGGTAAAAGTAGTGGTCGAAACAAACAGCCTAGTTCCAACTATGTAACCCCGTTTTCTCTTTATTTCCAGCCTTATTCAACCTCATCTTCCTCAGCACCTGTCTATAGACTCTGACTGCATGTGTTTTAATGTCAGCAGGTTTTCTCTTTTACTGACTACAGGAAACCTGTTGCCTGTGGTAATGGGCTATAGGCTACAGGTGCAGCACATGGATGCAAGATTTGAAGTTGGAAAAAAGTATTCCTTTAGTACATGCCACATCTGAGCAGGCATTTTCAGCCCCTGATCTTCTGTCTGTCCTGGCATTAACAGGTTTCTTAGAGATGATTTATCTGTTAGTGACTGAATGCAAGGACTAATATATACACACATATATATATATTTTCTAAAGACGTACTTTTTCTTGCCTGTTGAGTGTGTTACTGCGTGTGTCTACAGTGGATGTAAATACACCGCTTTGTATTGTTGCGTTCTGGCTTTTCGTGGAGCTCTCTATGTATCGACCATGTCCTTGTTTTTAGTCAAAAGCGCATGTTTATTTTTAAAAAAAAAAAAAAAACTTTATGGGCCCTCCTTCCTTCAACGAATGTCAAGTTCTACAATGTACGAAAACGAATAAAAGTGCCGACAAGTTGAGATTTGAACCGCTGTGCGTCTGAGGCCCTTGCTTGCTTGTACGTTTGAGGATTTGCAGGATGACCTCGGGGACTGGTCGACTTGCTCGTTTGCTGTTTCCCTCCAGCAGGCGTTCGCGTCCCCCGGCGGCGGTTGAGGTTGGAGCTCCAAGATGTGTGCTGGTGTACAGAGACTGTAAAACCACAAATTCCTCCAAGTTCGAGTTGCTTTTATACATGTGAGAAACTGGCACGGCGTGTATTCCAGCCAGTGTATTTGTAAGAGGTGCTGGCCTGAAACGGCTCCCCGGGACCTGTAAGTATAGGCTTGAGCTATGGCGGTATAATTAGACCTGCCTTGAAGCCAAGCTCTGCTTTTTTATCACTTGGAAACTTGCCTTAATTCCCCCCCAATCATTTCGTTTGTGCTCAGTGGTGTGGTTTCCTGCCTGTAGCTGTTTGGTATGTGAATGGCAGTTTTCAGCCATAACCTAAGGTTGCTTATTCTAGCACCCTCTCCCACCACAGCCAGCCGGAAACCAGCCTGGGGGGCGGGGGGGGCGGGGAGGAGAAAGAGACAAGGGTAGGGGGGGCAGATGTAAAACCGTGGGTTTGTCTTTTAATGATTTTAACATCATACATTACAAGTCAAAAGGTACAATGTACTGTACAATAAGTAAATAGGTTTGTTGTAATGTCATCTCTTTGGATCAACCAATATACACATCTGTCACTTTACATTGCAGCAACTGATTGTAGGTGAGTCATGTAATAAAAAGTGGACTGGTCTGTCACATTTTGTTTTCTTTATACAACTGTCCCTGTAGATGATAAATTGCATGCTATTATATAAAATAGTGTAAGGCTGAATGAAAAATATTCCATTTTTTGTTTTTCACCTTTTTTGCCAGAGGAGGCAGTAATAAGCAAGTACTAAAAATAAAAGAGTACTATGTTGCTAAACAAGAATACATAAAGAGCTTGGAATGCAAGACGTACGTTAAGCTAAAATAAACGAAACTACGAACGGGCGTCCTCTTCGACGGACAGGCACCCCGTCTCTGTCTCTCTCTAAAGCAAGGAAAGCGCTTAATTTTACTTACAAAATTCTTCAAAATCAGATTGTTCTGTTTTAACTCTTTTCACATAAGATAAATTATCAATTTTCCCTTAATAGTTTAGTTAGGCACCTACTCTTATTGGGAGAAATAAAAGATAAGTGCATCCCTAGTAGGAAGGTTATTTTTTCCCCCTGGATGTGGTTCGATGGGGGCAGATATGGAGAGGGTATCAAATTAGAGATCAAACGGTTTCCCTTCTGAGTACTTTTTCTTCTTCTAAAAGATTTTGGAGCATCACAGGTGACTTGGAGGGGAGGTCCTCCAGTTTTTTTTAAAAAAAAGGAGTTCACTTTGATGTTGGCTGGAAGTTGTCAATGGGTGGGAAGGTCTCCTTAATAGGGTCACTGGAGCAAGACTGATATCAGGCTGAAAAAGCCCTCACCTTTTGAAGTCTCCCCTCGCTCTACAGCACAATGGGGTCCTGGACGTGAAATTAGATACAAACGCTGCTCGGCTCGGATGCCTGGGCTAAGCCTGCCTGCCAGAAGAACTCAACTACCCATCACCATCTCCGCAAACATGCCAGACCCCCAGCCCCACCCGTCCAGCCAGTTATTATATAAAACTTAATTTAAACCAAAAGTTATTCTGAAGAGGGATTGGGGGGGAGGTACTTTTTCCAGTAAACCAGTCGAACCTGTCAAACTCTGTAATATGCTGTTGATTGAAAACACTTCGGTCATTGCTGGAACTGAATACTTTTTCCTCCCACTCTTTTCTTCTTTTGCAGAATGGCAGTTTCCAGCCAGGGTTTTTTTTTTTGTTTGTTTGTTTTCATCCTGCTTCAGATTATGTTGGATCGACTTTTTCAACAAAGGGGTTTTTTTGTTGTTTTTGTTTTTTTTTTTTAAAGATAAGCTATGCGTGAGCACATTTTTGCCATGCTATTTTCTATTCTTCTATTTCTGAAAAGTCCTGAAAAGTGGAAAGCAAAAAAAAGAGCTGGGGCAGAGGGTGAAGAAGAAGGAAGTATTAGTGAAAACTTGTCAAAAAAAAAAATACTGTTATATAAAGGAGAAAAAAAAAATTACACAAAAATGAATAAATTCTACACATCAAACTAATGGCACGTACATGTACAAGATCAAATACAAAAAAAAAAGTACAAACATATAAGGCTGAAATTTATAAGAAAAAAAAAATACTCTTTTCAAAAGGTTTAAAAGTGCTAGAATTCAGATCAGCTCACAGAAAACCCGGGGAGGACAAACTCGGAAGTTGCCAATAGCTGTTGTCGTTTAACATCTTTTTGCTCGTTTTATTTAAAGAAATAAATTATTCTATTTTTTTCCCCAAGGAAAACAGTTTGCTCCTAATGAGGATTATCCGTCATCCTTTTTATCGCGGATTATTTTATCTGTTTGTTTTTGTTCTTTGTCTTTTGAAAGAAAATGTTATCATTTCAAAGTGCCTCTCGAATAAAGGGTTACTTTTTGATGAATACAATAGGATAAGGGGAATAAACACAAAAAAATAAACTTTCTTTGTAGCTGCACTCCAATTTAAGCTAGGAGTCCCGACTCTTCAGTATCCCGCGATCCAAATATGAGTGTAGAACGTCAGAGAAATTGCTTTAAAAGCAGCACATTTGGCTTCCTTCTCATTTTCAGTCCAAACCTACCAATTTCAGCAGTCTTTTTTTTTTTACAGTATATTTAAAGACTATTTTACTCAAGAACTCTTTAGTTAGCAATTGTGCAAAAAGAAGTTTCTTCTCCCCAGGTTTTTGGTATGAAAAAAAAACCCTAAAACATTATAATAAAATAAAAATAAATGAGGTGATGCGTTGTGTTGTTTTGAGGTCCTGTTTCAACAAACAGAAAATAATATATCATATGACAACAAACGACCAGGCAATATCCCAATCAAATGTCCCATGCTTTGAATGTCAAAGACCAGGCTGGTGACTTAATTGTTCTGGATATTGTGTCTCTTATCAGACCCTTTCATTAAAAAAAATGTTCATCTGAATGGAAGAAGCAGCCGTACTAGACAGGAGAACTAGACAGAGTTGGACAAACAGTTTGTGTGAAACTACTGTGCATTGTTTCAGTTTTAAAATCTTTGCAGAAGTATTTCTATAGAGTGGTCTATGACTGTCTCCAACCATAGCACTAAAGCAGCATAGTAACTTTCCTCTTTTTTTTTTTTTTTAAAAGGATAGGTTTTGTGGGGTGGTCTAGCTTTTGAGTAATCAGGTTTTCAGGTACTTCTATTTGGCCTCATGTTTTCGTGTTCTCTTTTACTACTTCTATTTGTATGAATTTCACATTTACAAAGATAAAATCGGATAAAATCCAGACAAAGACGTCACGTAAGAAATGAACCTTGATAAGTTCGAAGCTCGGAATCAGAAAAAGGATGCGAAACTAAATTCCTATAGGGTGCAAATCTCGTGAAGTTCTTTGAGTGGCTAGCTATAGAGGACAGACCTTTATGGGTGGGGCCAGACGTGATCTCATCCTGATAAACTTTTTCTGCTGGAAAAACTTGCTAACAAGAGGAAAGCCCTCTTTAAAACACACAACCAAATTCTTGTAGTTCTTCTAGTCCTTTATACTGTTATATAACAACAGAAGCTCATCTAACAGTAGACTACGTCTGCCAAAGCAACTGGACTGCCACATTTTACAAAACTTACTGGTTTCGGTTAGGTTGCCAGTTTAGTGCGCATCAGGGTTAGCTTGAAGGTAGCAATAGTTGAATTCTGGTTTTTTAACAACCTCACCGTCCAGAGGATCCAGCAACGCTTGAGGGGGAGAAAACCATCTCAGAATATATACTATATTGATCCCAGAGTCCTCTGCATTTAACCCGTTCACCAAGTGAAGTAGTGGGCAGTCAGGAACACAGCCCCTGGGGAGCAGTGTGCGGGGATAGTATCTTGCTCAAGGGTACCTCAGTGGTACTTCAGGCCTGTGATTCAAACCCATAACCTTCTGATTGCACGGGCAACTCCCTAACCCAGTGGTTCCCGAACTGGGGGGCGCAGAGGTATTGCAGAGGGGCACACCAATGGGAGAGCCTACGCTCCATTCGAGCACTGCTAGCAAAAACATGGACAAGTTTGTGCCCCCAGCCAAGCCTCCAGCAGAGGCTGACTCTTCATCTGCTACAAGTTCAAGTGTGAGACCTGAGATGATCCTCTTTTATGATCCTGATCCTCTTCAGTTTGCTCTTTATTTCTCTCACAGTGGTGAAATTGCACCATTTGTTATTGCATTTGTTTCGCTCAATTAGAAAAGGGAGCTGTATTTCAATGAAGTTTGAATCTGAACCTGTGTAGTCTGAATGGGGGTTGTGGGGGGCTCATTTATGTTCCTGTCTAGAAAAGGGGGGCCCTGCAGAGAAAGTTTGGGAACCACTGACATAGCAGTACTTATCCAGGAAGACTAATCTGACCTCTTGTGGCCAGAAGGCCCGTCCGTCCTGCTGGTCTTCCAGGTAGTCTCTGATGATGTTGGTCTTCTGTAAGAACAGACCCATGGAGTTGGCCAGCTCAGTGTCCCTCCCCACTTCAGGGTCCTCCAGCTGTGATGCAGAGAAAAGTCGAGACAGACCCACGCCTACCAGACCAGCCACATAGTGACAGTACTGCAGAGAAGAACATATCACATTCGGTAAAAACAAACATACACCACATAGTTAAAAACAGTAGCAGAAGAGATTTTGAATGCCGAATTTGGTCTGTTTCTTTTGCCCAGATAACAGCATGCCACACAGTGTCTGTAACTACATAAGGATTAGTTCTATTGGTCATTAATCAGTGCAAACTCAGTGCAATTTGCATAATATTAAACTAGAGAGTATAAGATTATTCTGCTTGATGGCCACAGTGCAAAACTTCAGATATTGAAGTAATAGTCTCCCTTGATGCGGAAAAGGCCTTTGACAGAGTTGAGTGGGATTATTTATTTACCACATTAGACAAATTTGGATTTGGACCTCCTAGATCTCCTAGAATTTGGATCTCCTAGATTATGTTATTATTATATTCTTCACCAAAAGCTGTCGTAATTACTAACAGAACTCGCTAACAATGTTTCTAGCTCTCAAGAGGCACTAGACAGGGATGTTCTTTCAGCCCACTCCTCTTTACACTTGCTATAGAACCACCACAATTATGCTGAGAACATCACACACTTTTTGTGGAATTCTCAGAGGCGGGGAAGAACATATATGCAGACGACATGGTGTTATATAGATCTAATCCAATTATATGTGTTTCTGATATAATAAACTTATTAGAAGAGTTCGGTACTTTCTCTGGATATAAATAAAATTTCACCAAAAGTATATGTTTCCCTATTAATGAAGGTGCCCTTCAAATACCAGAAGCTGATTTACCCTTCCACACATCTCGGCCTGGTTTCAAATATGTAGGCATTGAAATTACACATAGTAGTACAGATCTATTTCAGAAAATCTTTTACCTCTTTACTTGATAAACCTAAATTGGACTTTCAGAGGTGGAATGTCATCTCTCTCTCTCGTGGGTAGAATTAACTGTATTAAAATGAATGTCCTTCTTAGACTTTTATATCTGTTTCAGTGTGTCCCAGTTTTCCTTTCTAAATCATTCTTTAAATCATTAGATCAACTGATGTTGTCCTTTATTTGGAGAGGCCAAACATCTAAAAGTCAGGAAAAAAAAATTCAGAGACATAAGACTGTGGGAGGATTAGTCCTTCCTAATTTTGTGTACTATTACTGGGCTGCCAATATGCAGAAGATTCTCTGTTGGATTCGTTCTCCAAATGTAGATTGGTGTATATCAGAAGCAAGTTCTTGTACCTCATCACTCCCTGCCTTAATCTTTTCAAAATGTCCTTTAAGTATATCACAGTATACTTCATGTGCAATCGTAGCAGTCACTCTTAAGATCTGGATGCAGCTTAGACAACATTTGGGAATGATAGATGTGTCATATTTGGTCCTATATGTAACAATCACCTCTTCATCCCATCTAAACTGGACCATCTTTTTACAAGGTGGCACAGGCTAGGTATCACCAAGTTCAGTGACCTTTACATTAGTGGTATATTTGCCTCCTTTGCGGACTTGTCTTCTAAATATAAACTGCCAAACTGTTTAGATACTTCCAAGTTCGTCATTTTGTTCATACCCAGAGTCCTACATTTCCTATTACGCCAGACAAATCAGGACTGGATACCATTTTGAAAATTCCTCAATCAAAAGGAATGATTTCTAACATTCATAATGCTATAATGTTAATCAGCCATGTAACAACTGATAAGATTTGCGCGGAGTGGGAACAAGAAATAGGAGCGCAGTTGTCTGAGGAAACCTGGAATAAAGCCCTTTTTAGAGTAAATGGAACCTCATCTTGTGCCAGCTCAGTCTAATACAATTTAAAATTCTCCGATCGACTGCACTACAGTTAGGCAAGATTGTCAAAAAATTTACCCTCATTTAGACAATACGTGTGACCGCTAGTCCATAGTATTCAAAACCCTATCAGGATCATTTCACATAGATGTTAAACCAACATTTGAAATGGCCATTTTTGGTGTGTCAGCTTCACCTATATTGGCACGAAAGAAGCAAGATGCTTTTGCTTTTGCATGTCTCCTGGTAGGGACGGGAATCGATAAGAAATTATTGATGTCAATGCCATTATCAATTCTTCTTATCAATCCGATTCTTTATTGATTCCATTATCGATTCCTGAACAGCATTACAGGGTGAGCCTGTTACCTCAAGAAACTATGCATTCTGGTAGCCTCTAGGGAGGCTGGGAGATGTAGCGTTTCAGTGTGTGGTAGCTCGGGGAGTGTTTGGCGTTTGACATGGCTGCTCTGTTTGTGAGTGATTCTCACCACTCTAATGTTATTTTTGAGACAGTAAATAAACGCTCCTGTTCCGAGGGAGGAAAGAACAGACCCTGTTCCCCGTAATTGTTTCATTTTTGGACTGAAAATAACGACCTAGAGCAGCTGCTAACGCCGAGGCTGAGTAGAACACAACAGTATAAAATAAATATTTTTTTAAACTGAGTTCTTAATTTTGTGGACAGATAATAAGACCTGGTTAGTTTACATACATATTTACATTAAAAAAAGGTAGTCACATGCCATTTGTAGCTTCGAAAACAGCTGTTTTATTAAATCACGGAGCTCGCACTCGAGCGCTGAGAATCGAACACATGGCATTCTTGAACTTTAATGCTTGAACTTCCAATGTTTTAACATTGCTGGTGTTACCACCCTTGCACGTTAAAACAGCACTGCACTGGTTAAAAAGAACGCAGCAGCCGTTTTTATGATAAAATGCACATTCTCCTGACACTCTGCTCCATGATAATCCGAGTCGCGTAGTGTGACGTCATCGTGCGCAATGCAGGAAAAAGTCCAAAAGAATCGTTAAGAGGAACCGATAACGCCGGACGTAAATGATTCCGATGCTTCGCAAAATTAGAACCGGTTCTGAATCGGAACCGGGTTTCGATTCCCACCCCTACCTCCTGGCCAGGAGAAGAATATTATTGGACTGGAGATCCAGTAGTCCACCACCAATTTTATTATAGTTTAATGATCTTATGCTATATCTAAAATTAGAAAAGATTAAATATTGCCTCAGAGGATCAATACAAAGATTTTATAATACTTGGAGCCCAGTTATATCATATATGCAAAAATGTAAAACACTAGCCAATACGACATAAACAAATATAAAAATATCCACTATTACTGTTACATGTAACTTACGCTGATATTTATTTACTAAGTTATTATTATTTAATTTTTTTCTGTTTTTTCCCTTATTTTTACCCATTTGTTAGCTATTTATTTATTTTAGTGTGTTTATCTATTTTTCCTTCCTTCCTCCCTCTTTTTCATTTAAACTTATTTAATTTACTTAGTTGGTTGATTATTTGATGTTATACAAAATGGGAAAAGTTATTTTTTCAGATATTGTATGCATCTCAAATTATTGCCAAACTATCCTTTTTAAATATCCACAAACTCTCAGACATTGTCAAATAATCTTTAAAATTATTGCAGTGATGGTCATTTTGTGTACATTATTTGCAGTGTGTGTTTGCTTGTCTAAATCTGACCTCCTAAAAGCTGTGATGTGGTATCTGGCACTATTATTGGACTAGATTTGGTGAACTCCTTAGAATCAATTCCTGAACAATTTCTGCAGTGGGGTAAGGTGCATTACCCTGCTGATAGAGGCCACAGCCATTAGAAAATATCACAGAGATGAAGGGGTGTGTTTGTTCTGCAATAATGTCTAAAGTATGTGATACATACCAAAGTAACATCTTGGTGAAAGTAGAACATTGCAGTGTACATAATGGTTAAATCTCTTCACAGATTAAGTGATGCACACGAACCTGGCCATCCACATGAAGAAAAGAAAATCATATCACCTTCCATTGCTCCATGGTCCAGTTCTGATGCTCATGTGACTTTTGTTGCCAGTGAGCAGAGGGCAGTGTGAGCACTCTTGATCAGTCAGTCTGTGGCTACACAGTCCCATACACAGCAAAAACCGCAATACACTATGTGACATCTTTAATAGCCAGCATTAACTTTTAATTTGTGCTACAGTAGCTCTTCTGTGATATAGGACCAGACAGACTAGACTTTGCTCCTCATGCATTATAAGCCTTGGGTGTCCATGACCATTATCACTGGTTTACCCGTTGTCCTTTATTGGACCATTTTGGGAGGTACTTACCACTGAATACTGGGAACACCCATACATCTAGCCCTCACAATTTGGCCCCTGTCAAAGTCACTCATATTCTATTGTTTGCCTATTTTTTCCAACACCTTAACTGTTCACTTGCTGCCCAAAATATCCCACCTGTTGATGGGTGCTACTGTTACATTCTGACACAATCAAAATTGCCTACAATGGGCATGGGAGCATCAGAACTAGAGAGTGGAGCATGTGGAGAATGACAGGATGATGTGCCACCAAAACAAAGCTGGTTTATACACAATGTAAATTGGCAGTTTAAGTAGCCAGAAGGTTACCTTATCCCATTCCTGCATTGAACCAACTTTCTTCTCAAGGAATTCCGCCATGCCAACTCCCATCCTGTGGCAGATATCTGAAATCACATCCTGATATTCCTGGCCCAAGTTCCTAAACTCCACTGAAATCTGCACAGAGAAAATTAATGATCCTTGAAAGATAAAGAAAAACGAATATGTAATAGTTAATGTTGAGTGATCCTTGACAGCACTGGATTGACAACGGCATTAGATTAGAAAAAACGGTGGATGGTAAACAGAGCATTTCTTGATGGCTTTAAACATATTTTTTAGAGTATACTTGTGTATAGTGTCCCTCCAGTATGAAGTATGTGAATTAGGTAGGCAGCTTGCCCAGTTACGGTCATCAACTTCTACAACCCAAAACGTTGAGATGTTCTTTAAATTTGAATAGTATGAAAACTAAAAGACTTTCAAATCACATGAGCCAATATTTTATTCACAAAAGAACATAGATAACATAAATGTTTAAACTGAGAAATTTTACCATTTTATGCACAAAATGAGCACATTTCAAATTTGACGCTTGCTACAGTTTTCAAAATAGTTGTGACAGGGGCATGTTTACCATGGTGTAGTATCTCCTCTTCTTTTCAAAACAGTTTGAAGACGTCTGGTCATCGAGGTTATTAGTTTCTGGAGTTTTAGTGTTGGAATTTGGTCCCATTCTTGCCTGATATAGGTTTCCAGCTGCTGAAGAGTTCATGGTCGTCTTTGACGTATTTCTTGTTTAACGATGCGCCAAATGTTCTCTATAGGTGAAACAGCTGGACTGCAGAGAGGCCACTTCAGCACCCGGTCTCTTCTCCGATGAAGCCATGCTGTTGTATTAGCTGCAATATGGGGTTTGGCATTGTCCTGCTGAAATACACAAGGCCTTCTCTGAAATAGACATTGTGTGGAGGGGAGCATACGTTGCTCTAAAACCTTTATAGTATACCTTGCAGCATTCAAAGTTCCTTCCAAAACATGCAAGGCTGATAACGTGCTGGAAGGTCTCCCTCCTATTTAGCCCGGAGGACATGGCGTTGGTGATTACCAACAAAAATGCCAAATTTGGACTTGTCTGACCATAGAATACTTTTTCACTTTGAAACCGTCCGTTTCAAATGAGTCTTGGCCCGATGGTGCTTCTGGACCATGGCTTCCTTTTTGCATGATGGAGCTATAGTTGGCATCTGCAGATGGCACGGCAGATTGTGTTTACCGACAGTGGAAGTATTCCTGGGCCCATTTAGTAATGTCATTGACACAATCATGCCGATGAGTTTCCAATAAAGGTCTTCGGCCTTGTCAGAGATTTCTCTGAATCTTTTGATGATGTTATGCATTGTAGATGATAAGATTAGAAAAGCTTTTGCAATTTGATGTTGAGGAACATTGTTTTTAAAGTATTCCACAATCTTTATACACACTCTTTCACAGATTGGAGAGCCTCTGCCCATCTTTACTTCTGAGAGACTCTGCCTCTCTAAGGCATCCCTTTTATAGCTAATCAGGTTATAGACCTGATATAAGTTAACTTAGCAGGTATCAAACTTGAAATGAGCTCATTTAGTGGATAAAGGTGTACAATTTCCCAGTTCGAACATCTGTTATGGTATCTATGTTCTGTTGTTAATAAAATATTGGCTCATGTAATTTAAAAGTCTTTTCGTTTTCACTTTATTTAAATGTAAAGAATGTCCCAACTTTTTCGAAATTTGGGTTGCATTACTTCTTAGCTACATTATTCTCACAGGCTCATGCAAACTAAAGACGCAAATGTCAGTCAGCAAAAAAGTTGGATCATTGGGCCCGAATATTTATTTATTTTTTTGCAGAGTTTCAAAAGTTATGATGCCTTTGGGTAGCTAGATCAAGGTTTGCGGTTTACCGAGGGAAAGTCCTCTAGAACTTGTCGGTCTTTTTCCTTGCTCTCTGAGAAGCACCAGTCTGGCTGGTAGAGGAAAGTGTGGAAGTCATGCAGCAGTGGAACTTTCTTCTCCAGAGAAATTGTCATGTCGTCCTCAACTGTGTCCAGGGCTCGAAGAACCAGGTAGAAGATGCACACTGCATGCCTACCAAGTAAACAGCAAGTGTGAGAACAGATAATGTGTCTTTCAGAGATGTTTAAAAGCACCAGTAAATAATAGAGGTAAAAAGAGAAACACAGCATACCACTGACTGCTTAAAATAATTCATGCTTTAAAGCACTGTCATGACTTTACAGCAAAAACACTGCTGTAGGTTTACATTACTTGTGTTTACATTAAGGCTTTCCCTTAACTCTTATGAGTTGCAAATTACACTTAACAACTATGTCTTTGCTTTTGACAGTAATAAAACAAAATGTTTATCTTGCTTAAGTCAAATCTACAATGTGTGTAAGGTTTTCAACTGAAACACACACACACCTTTTTGCCTAATAAGCCTAGCAGTCCGTGATTTTGCCAGCAGTAAATCATAGATTATACAGTTAATATTAGGTGCATTTAACTTAGGTCAAACCAGGTTATATTTGGCAACTTGGATCAATGTATAGCAGTCTGGCAGAGCAAGAGGACTGGACCGTTGCAATGTGTGATGAGTAGGGAGAGAGAATAATATGATACGTTTTTAAGGAGAAATAAATCATTCTAAATAATTATTTTCTCGATTTGTAAGTGAACTGAATGTTAGACTTAAATACACAGAGAAGCTACCCATAACAGAAAGAAAAATAATAATACGCGAGCTATTGTTGAGTCAACACTTCAGCCTAACTGGAAGGTTAGCGTTGGTATGCTTTTATCGCAGGAACAGCACAATAATACCGAAAAAAGATAACACCGATAACTATCTATTAAGAAAACAAGTTGAAGTGCACATTAAGGTAAAAAGTGAAGATCTGTCACGTTTGTTTACAGCGGTGGACACGCCTCTCCTCGGAGCACGCTGGAGCAGAAAGAGTGGACGGTCTTTCCAGTCTTACCGTAACTCTCCGTCCAGGGCCTGGATCACAGCAGCGAAACTCCGGCTTGTCTGGTTCAGATACACGTAACATGCCCGTAAGGTCTCACTCATGGACTCCTGGCAAGAAAAGAACAAACAGGCAGTGTGTCGATGAGGGCCGATGGTTTTTAAACGAGTGGATCGGGCGGCCAGGCACACCTCCTGAACGCCTCTTCTCCCCATAGCCACGGCGGGCGGCCGAGCCCCAGGAGCCGAGCTGCGCACCGAGAGTGTCCGCTTAAAGACGGAAAAGGGCACTACGCTCTTGCAACAAACTCCGGCCATATGCAACATGTGCAGTTTCCCCCCTGTTGTGCTATGGAGTCATAGCAGTTTTGGGGAAGTAGAGTAGATTAGTTGCTGAGAGGGACCGAGAGTTTCACCCGCTAACATGTAAACAGGGCGCATTTAACAGCGTTCAGAGAGACCCTTTTACAGATCAGCGCCACACAGCGTTAGAGATCTCTCTTTAACTAACCCCTCCCACTCACACGCACTCAAACACACATACACAAACAACTCTCTCTCTCACACACACACATAAGCACACACTCTCAAACACACTCATAAATACACACACACACACACACACACACACAAATACAAAACACACATACACATTCACACACACACACACAAATACAAAACACACATCCACATTCACACGCACACACACACATACACAAACACACCCACTCACTCACTCACACACACACACAGACACAAACACAAACCACACATACAAAAACACACACATTTGTTGTTTTCTGGCCTATACCTCTACAAGCTGCATAACCAGCAAAGCAAAAATAAAACTAACACAAAAGCTTCAGAAAATTGAGCATGTTTAAAAGTTTTAATTCTATGCATGTAAGGTGGTTTTAGAGCTGACAAAGTGGGTCACCATGTAACAGGACTCGTATCATACATTTTTCCTGTACTAATTTATTGTATTAATTTTTGTGTGTATATATATATATATATATATAAAACCTGTGTTCAGGGTGGTTGTCCTGAATTATGTTTTATTTAAAAAACAGTTCAGGCTGAAAAAAATGTTTTTATTTCAACTTAAATGGGTAGGGCAAATGGGCTGTGACTGTAACTTGGCTGCCAAACGTGTTCGGAATAGACTGCGGAGTGGACGATGTTTTTGGAACCTAAACAATGATAACGTATTGTTTACATCGTTGTCTTTTATCTTAAAAAGTAGGAACATGTGATATTCCACTATAAGGGCATATAAGTAAAGTGACCAGTTGTCATATGTGAACACACCACGAAATTCTTTCTGTTTTTAACCCATTCACCAAATAAAGCAGTGGGCAGCCAAGAACACAGCAGTGTGTGGGGATGGTACCTTGCTCAAGGGTATCTCAAGGGTGCCACCAGTAGCCCTGGGATTTGAGCCAACAACCTTCTGATTGCAGGAGCAAATCCCTAACCACTAGGTCATCAGCTGCCCCAACATGTTGTTGGCATGTTGCAGTTCACTATGTTAGTGTTGCTACTAGGGCATTAACACAAAAGTTGACTAGTCGACTTCAGAGGCACAGGTCGACGTCCCCTGAGAGAAGTCGACTAGTCATGTGTTTTTTCCTCTCTCTGCCCTCGCTTGTGTATGCAATGCTGTCTCTGCCTCTGATTGGCTGACGCTGCCACGCGTTCCGTGACTTAACCAATTATTATAGTCCCTTCATAAAAGGGGCGGTACCATTGGCGCGAGTGGAATCCAAACACAAGACGAGGGACATGTAGCAGAGAACACAGACACACGGCACATGTGCGTACTTCACTCTAGACACACAAACAGCACGGTGACATGCGCAATCTGCAAGTCGGTGTTAAAGTACTGTAACAGTACTGGCGTTCTGCATGGCATCCACTAGCTAACATGGCTAATGCTAGCACTGCAGGGAGTCGTCTTGCCGCGGCTTAAACTGTTTCCACTCTCAGTTGGACACTTAAATTTACTAGAAAATTCAAAGTATCAGCCTTTGTATGGAAAGCCGTTTGAGCATTTATTCTGATATCCCTGATATCAAGCAAATTTCTCTGTACTAGTTTACATGTTGGTCGCACTAGTTGGACATTCTGGCGCACTAGATTGAACTTGTCATTCACTTGGCAGCAGATTTTTTTTTTATTATTAATCATTATGGTGCTTTTTCTGATCAAGATCAAATTTCATGTCCAGATTATATACAAATGTACATCTATGATGTAGTATAGACACATGGCATCACTCTGGTTTTGTGTAGTTTGGTCTCTCATATTCATTATGAAGCAAAGTTTTTGTTTTAGCCTATGCGCTCAACAGAAACTGATTACACATCTTTAAAAAGAAAAACAGACAAACAAAGCAGTGAATATACACAACCAAACAATTTTAATACCTTTAGCTTCATTTTCATACTTTATTCTGCGTGGATAGTAAGCTAGGAGCAGGCAGATTATGACAGTAAAAGCTCACCAGCCTTTATAGGGTTACATTTTGGCTGGGTGGAGATTTTGCTGAAGAACCAATAAGAAGCTTCTGTGTTTGCCCCTTTCCAGCCTCCCTATTAGAATTGTGTGCAAGTAGTGCCACTAGTAAGCATTTTGGTTTTCACTAGTGCAGTGGTTCCCAAACTTTCTCTGCAGGCCCCCCCTTTTCTAGATAAGAACATTAATGACCAATTCAAACTACACAGGTTATCCCATTTGTGCGGCCCCCCTAGGGGGCCCGCCCCCCAGTTTGGGAACCACTGCACTAGTGCAACTAGTACCACTAATAGAGGCAAAAGACAGTTCAGCTAGTTAACTAGCAAAAAGGTTGAGCCTCACTATTTAACTAGTAAAGGTAAAGACACTCTCACTAGTGTCACTAGTGAACGCTTGTTCCTGTCTAGTAAGTTCAAAACACCCTCACTAGTGCAACTAGTGGGCATTTTGGCAAACACTAATGCTACCAGTGGGCATTTTAAGCTTTACAAATTCACTAGTGCAGCACTAGGGCCCACTAGTTAACTAGTTGATAAAAATGCTTGACCTGTAACCATTTTTGCAGTACTAGTATGGCATAGTCGCAAACTAGTGCGCCAGAATGTCCAACTAGTGCGGCCAACCTGTAAACTAGTGCAGAGAAGTTGGCTTGATATCAAGGGTATCAGAATGAACGCTCAAACGGCTTTCCATACATTTGTTTTGTTTTGTTTAATTGTCGTGTTGACAATTGTCGTGAGATATTGTCAAACTTTGGCCTCAGAAACATGAACTAGTTGGATGAAATGTTGTGGTAAGTCCAGGGGGCGTGTGTGTCTCGTGTTGGGCCTATAACATACAGTGGAGGTGTCTTGTTTTGCGGAATGCACCCCCTCTCACCTGAATGACCCTGACATTTTATTTTAAATACACTTTTACGTTTTTCACGTTAGCACTTGTACTAAACCTGGCATAGTAGAACAATGTAAGACAGGTATGCAGATTTGAAGATATGAGGAAGACGTGTGTCCTACACCATGTAAGATGTGTTTGCGACGTGTAGATCGGGGGATTAGCTGTCTCTACAATGCGTAGAGAATCCCTCTACCCACAACACAAAATGAACTGAACGTATTAATGAAACCGCAGACATTCAGCCTCTGGGAATGATGGTGCAACGACATTTAGAGTGACTGGACTGTATTCTTCAAAACAGGAAAAACGAAAGAAAAGCCACATGTGTTGTCGTTTATGTCTGAATGCACATGTACGTCCGCCGGATGATCACTTATTTTAGACTCTGATATTATGAGCGGACCATTTATCTTCCTTTGGATTATACAGATTAGATGCTCAAGTAAACTCGTTTGAAGAACATCACTGAGCCCACACACGTCCATTACGCTGTGGTTCTAAAGGCTTGCGTATAATGTGAAGAATGCGAGTGGAATATCTTGTTTGAGGAATATTTTTTAAAGTTTTCAAAAAAAGGCTTTACTCACATAATCCAATTTGGGCATGACAGTGCGACAGCCTCCCATTTTGAATTTAAACAGGTTGTATATTTCTTCTGGATGTCCTAAAGACTTGAGAATATCCATTTTGTCGTGTTTACTTGCACATTCGGTGAATTCAGCTCATGCAGCTTTACTAAAATGTAGGCTGTCTTTTTATCCGTCCTAGCATCCTCTCCCTGCGTCCGGAGAAGCACCCCCGTCCGTGCACGTCAATGCAATCCCTTCAAATCGCATGAGTCGTCAGATCGACTGAGTATTCTGATTGGCTGCGCTGTCATGGGCTCAGGGCTTCGCAACCAATAGGAATTGAGAAGTGCTGGTGTGATGCCCCGCCCCTCTGATTGCGCGCTGGTCTTACTGTGAGCAGATGCTCTGATTGGTCAATTTTCTTTAAGTATGTGATACACTGTGGTAATTTTACAGAGATCACCGAGCGAGACATGCGACCAAGAACTCCAAGAGCTACACTGAAGAACACACTGAATTTACATTACAGGGTGTTCATAATTTCCACATGAATGAAAATGTAAATTATATTAACACGTTAGCAGCTGGTGGCCTAGTGGATAAGGAGTTGGGGCTTGCGGATTTGAATCCCAGGACTGCTGGTGGCACCACTGTGGTACTCTTGAGCAATGTACCGTCCCCACACACTGCTCCTCGGGCACTGTGTTCCTCGCTATTCGCTGCTTAACTTGGGTGAACGAGTTAATTGCAGAGAAAGAATTTTGTGCTGTTCACACTGTGTGCTGTGTTCATATATGACAAATGGTCACCTTACTTTACAATTTTGTATATCTATCAATATCAGGAAATGTATTGAACATATCATCCTAGACAACTTTTAGGTAATAAAACTGCAGTTTAGTGTGAAACAACACCACAGGGTGTAGTGAATTTGTTTATTTTATATTTCTCAAACCTTTAATTCTGTTATTCTGACAAAGACAAAATGGCAAAGAAAAATGGTTTGATTTTTAAAAAAATGACCACTTACTGCAAGAAAGAATTCAATGTTTGTTATCATCACTGTCAAAATGGAGTGAGGTGTCTATACATAGCCTACATACATTTTGTACACATTCATATACTGTTGCAAAAATTACATGAGCAAAATGTTTTTCTCACGGACACATTGAGAAAAAAAGGTTAACACTGTTTAAAGCATAATAGGGATCCTTCTTTACACCAGTGTCACAACAGTAAGGATCCTGTGCCATATGAAAGTAAAGACTTGACCCTGTATGAAGTCAATAAATATTAAGAGTAAATGTTCTTCTCAAAATGTAGGGGAAATCAATAAATGAAATGAACTGAATGTAAAGAATCTGGATGTTATAAATATAATTTTTTCAATAATTATTAAAATAGAGATTAGTGATTAAGATCTTTATGATTTAAACTGATTTGGAATACATTCTGACAGACTACGCCTACAAAATTCATATTGTCATGTGAAAACTGAAATGATCTTGATCAGTCAGAAAATGGTAACCTGACAGGCCTCTTGCCTATTATTTTCTGTATTATTTATTAAGTACTATATTTTAAAGAACTAAGAGTTTGTTTATTTAAGTTAAACTGTTAGGAGTGGGCTTCTTTTCTCCAGTCCATATGGTATAAATTAATTAGCAAAAATTTTGAATTTACTAGCTAATTTACCAAGACATCCACCAACCTACAGCAGTTTAGCTCCAGCCTTTAATGTTAAAGTTATAAGGAGTGTTTTTGCTTGTACTGTATTGCTTATTAAATGACACACAATGCAGGGCTGCCAACCAGAACATAGCTCATGTACGTATAGTGTTAAAAGCAACAAAAACAGTCTGTTTAATTCTAAAGAAAAAGAGTGGTTGGAAAGAGCTTGTGGAAAAAGCAAATGTTGAACATGGGCAAGGAGTGTTCTTTTGTACATTATTAAAGTTTTTGTTTAGTGAAGTAACCAAAACTAATGTTGAAGGCCTTTCATAAGTTTTCATATTTTATCTGTAGTGATGAGAGCGTGACAGTAACAGCAATAGAGTAAAACTAATAATGGTTGTCTTCTTGTCACTCTATAAATATTATAGGCAGTTAATCCTTCAGTCTTTGAGATTTTGACAAAATACTTTATGTTTCTGTTGTCAGTCTTTGGTCTCAGGTGCTGGTAGTCTTCATAGTAGGTCCCACAGTTCTTTAGCCTTGACAGGCCATTTTCTTTATTTTCTTGCATTGCACATTTGGATGCTTGATAAATGTATATATTTTTCTGTTTTGCTATCCTCTTGCTTGAAGATATGCTTAATGATCCACTTTCTTACAGTATCTTCACTGGTCTCATGGCTGTGCTTGTTGGGTTTTAGGTTTTGCGATTGTGGTTGTTTTAGAATTTGATTGCCAGATAGCTCCCATTTCTCCTCATCTGTCATGTTCCAGTCCTGGTGTTGGTCCTCATCGAAAGTGCAGCATCTGACCAACGCATGTCAGGTTAATACTTAAGCGAGGATCAAGCTATTCCAGGGCTCAATCTTAGAGCTGGGTGCTCCAGAATGGCCTCCTGGTGAGAGTTTCAGTGAAGAAGGCCCATGTGGACTTCCCATGTAGGCTGGACTGGCAGAGACCTGGTGAGAAAATATCAGTAATTCTCATCACACTTAAGCAGACAAAAACACAAGATGTGTAACCAATGCTAGTCATGGTGCTCTTGGCACACTTATTTATTTCTTTACTGATGTTTTCCTGGTTTGTCCATTTTTACAAGTTAATTATATGATTGTATGTGACAATTTGGGCACTTTACATTATTCTGGTTTTGCTTCTTTGTTTTCCTATAGCTTCTTCTACATTACCATGTATTTAATATACTGAAAAAAAAACAAACGATGGCATTTGCAAAACCTTGCTGGGGCGCTGAGGGCGCTGAAGCCCATTCCAGCATCATAAAGCAAAAGATCAAGAAACGCCCTAGACAGGTCACCAGTGCATCACAGGGCACAGGCACATATTCACAGGGTAATTCAGCATTTCCAATTCACCTGACATGCATGTCTTTGGACTCTGGAAGGAAACCAGAGCACCCACATGAGATTAGCCAGGAATTAAACTCAGGACTTTCTTGCTATACAGCAACAGTGGTGCCCACTGTGCCCCTGTGACACCTCATTCTATATAGTAATAAAATAGGTGACTCTTAGATATGAACAATGAGAAACTAAACATAACTAAACTCATAATCTTACAAAGAAAATATTAAGTAAACTGCTTGTAATTTAACTGTCTGAAATGTCATTAAGAAATTGAAGTCAAGACAAAATCTGGAAGACCAAGAACAACCTAAGAAAAAATGCTCACAGACTTGCATGTAAAGCAAACCCCTACATCACTTCCAAGGACCTGCAGTAGTTTGTGTTTGTGTAGAAGGCAGTGACACAGGAAAGAAGCGAGGGAAGAAAAGATTCCACCAACTATCACTTTTATATTTTCAGTTTCTTTCATACAGAGGTGGTGTTAACCATGTATGAAACAACTCTGTAATTTCAAAAAGCTATTAAAACCAAAAGCTATATTTAAAGGATATTTTCTGCAGGATATCTTGTTGTTTCTGTATAAGTTTAAGCAATACTCTGGTTTACTAAACATGTTGTTTACTGTCATACATTGTACTTGAAAACAAACATCTGTGTGCATGTGGGTTTACCTGTGTATGTATGTTGTGATGAGAATAGAGAGTAGGTGTGTCTGGCTCAGTCTTGATGGTACGGGGCTCTACTGCAGTGCCAGTGGTGACGGCTGCATGAGGGGCAGTGTGGCCATCATTCCCAGGAGTTCCTGTAATTCATATATCCAAGCAAAGGTTAATTTGTATTTATTCATAACAATGTTTGTGTGTTAATTATTACGTGGTTCATAATTTACACTCAAATCACATACAACAATTTTCCTGTACATAAAGTTACTGTAGCATGCATGTTCTACCAGGCTTGGACTTGTTGAGGTTTTTGGGTTTGCGTTTGCGCGTCTGAATCCCTTCTTTTTTCATAGCAAGAGGGCGAGGAACCTGTGTGGAAGATCATTTGATCAAAAACAGATTATTTTATTTTGTTAAACCTTTGAGCCACAGTGTATATATATGTATATATGTATATATTTCCAACTATGAAACTAATAAGAAAGTAATGTAGGTGTGAGAATGAAGAGCAATATTATGGTCAGCAGCGATGAGGTATGTGGCAAGGCTTATCAGTTCCAGTGCTGCAGGGCTGGAATCCAGCACAGTTTGGTGATTTCCCTCACACTTACTAAATCTAGTAATTCACTGATGAGTTATGAGCATTTGATCAAAGAGGCCATCAAACCGTGCTGGAAAATTGCCCTCCATGACCAGAACACATGACCCCAGGTTCATGGAAAAATTATCCAAAAGATTTTTACTCAATCTTTCCTTTTCTCCAAATGTACTCAAGATACAGTCATGTAAAAAAAATTAGGACACCCCATCAAATATTCAGTTCATCATTGAGAAATGTTCACATATTGATGTCTAATCTTGTTTTTTATTTATATCTGGAAAAGAAAGTGATTTAATTGCAGGTAAGCAACACAAATGAACCTTGTTTTAGCCATTAAACAAAAAAATGAAATGAGAAAATCATAGGCCCCCCTACCCTCTAATAGCTAGTGTTACCCCCTTTGGCTGAAATAACTGCAGTGAGATACTTCTTGTAGCCACCTACCAGTCTCTTACATCAGTCAGAGGAACATTTGCCCTATTCCTCAATGAGGAATTCTTTCAGCTGTGAGATGTTTTAGGGGTTTCTGGCATGTACAGCCTGTTTCAAATTACCCCACAGCATCTCAATGGGATTAAGATCTGGGCTTTGACTTGGCCATTCTAGGACTCTCCATTTCTTCATTTTTAGTTTTGGGTCATTGTCATGTTGCAGGGTCCAGTTCTCAGATGGTCTCACATGTTCCTCAAACACACTCTGAGACTAGTAGAATTCATGGTGGATTCTATGATGGTGAGCTGGCCAGGTCCTGTTGCAGCATAGTATCACCAAACTATGACACTTCCACCAAATAATTCAATTTTAGTCCAAAGAACGTTTTTCCAGAGGTCCTGGTCTTTGTCCACGTTGTCTCTGATAAACTATAGTCTGGTCTTCATGTTTCTCTTAGAGGGCAAAGGTTTCCTCCTTGCAAAACTCCCATGCAAGTTAAACTTGTGCCGTCTCTTTCTGATTGTAGAGGCATGCACTTTCACATCACCAGTAGCAGGAGCCTGCTGTAGGTCCAGTAATGACATTTTAGGATTTTTAGGAGACTATTTTTTAGCATCTTGCTCTCGGGGTGAACTTGCTTGGACGGCCAGACCTGGGCATGTTGGCAGTTATTTTAAAAGTCATCCACTTATAGACTATTTCAAATTCTTTTGAGATCTTTTTAAATCCCTTACTAGACTCATAAGGCACTACAGTCTTCTTTTTGAAGGCCCCGGACAGCTTTTTCGATTTCGCCATGGTATTCACTCTCACTTCAACAGTCAGGGGCACACCAAACTAAATGTCAGAGGTTTAAATAGGGCAAGCCTCCTTCAAAATGCTAAGTAAAGATGTTCTAATCATGTCACTTGATATGATACACCTGTGTGTGATTTGAGCCATTTTAATAAATGTGGGAATAAATGTGGCGGTGTCCTGATTTGTTCTTCACCAGAAAATGCAGTTTTGTAGGTTTACATTTCACAGAAGATTTTGAAAAGTCTTTCCTTCAGTTTTAAATGTTTAGTTATATTATTTGAATTTCCCAGTATTGTTACAACTGAGATTAAATATCCATATGTCCAAGAATGTTACAAGAACACACAGGTTTTCATAGGGAGTCTCAATGTTTAGTTTCCAAAGCTTGCTTCTTTTGGGTTTGGACTAGAGTTGCAAGACAGAACACAGAATAGAAGTCAAAGGACCAGAGACACACTGCCAAATTTGTGACCTTAGGAGCGAATAATGCCATGGTAACACGTGGTAAAAATGATTCCCATTTTTTATTCATCTTATTCAACTGAAGATTTACAAACTATAAGTTATAAGAGTTTTGATGCCTACCATCTGTTATAATGCATTGAGGAGCTCCAAACCACCTCTAGAAGCTATATTAGTACAAGAAAAGTGCATCGGGAGTTTTATGAAATGCATTTCCATGGCTAAGTAGCTGTTATGTGCACTGGCAGCTGTGGGCTGGAGTAGTGTAAAGTACTCTGACACTGGTCTCTACAGTAGTGGGAACTCGTGAATGATTAATCAAGCTTCTCTGTCTGGCAGAGTTATAGATGAATCTAAGTTTGATAGATATCAGAAAAACCACATACATAGTGCCAACAGCAATAACTGGTGGAAGATAATAATAATGGTATGTGTCTTTTTCAGGGTTTGAGCTGGGCCTCTTGCTTCTAGTGATGCTAATGATACTGAATTTCAAGACATTTTAGACAATGATATGCCTTCACCTTTGTGGTAACAAGGGGAGTCCCTTTTTCTGACAGGACTGTGCCTCTGTACACAAAAAGAGGGCAATAAAAGTTTGGTTTCTAGAAACTCCAGTGGTCTGCACAGAGCCCTGACCTCAATCCCAATTTAAAGTTTTTGATTCAGTACAGCTGAATCTTTTTATTCTATGTCTGATTCTGGTCATAGTTTTATCCTCTGGCATTAGGTTTATCAGGAAAACTTTGTGGCTTTGCATCTTACCCCATGGAGTTTCATGTAGAGTCCGCAGGCATTACAGACAGGCTCTCCTTCTGCATTTCGTCTCCACAGAGTAGTGGTAGTAGTGTGACAATTAGTGCACGACAAACCCACCCTCCTAGAAGCAGACTGAATGTGTGCATGGGTGTGTGTGTATGTCAGAGAAAGAGAAAGAGAGAGATGATTTGTCAATTTTTTGTAGCAGTTTTGTAGCAGCAACTGCAGAAGAGGTAAGAGGCATTTCTATAAGACATGCTTCATTTTGAACGGAGCTTTTCTAAGACACCTTCCTTTGGAAACTTCCTCCAGCTCTTATAACTGTTATGGCATGGTCCAGGATAGTTTTCTTGGTAATAGTTTAGTCTTCTGCTCATTCAGTAAAACTGTTGTGTTGTTATCTGCTCATAGACGGACAGGGAGGATGAAAGAGAAATATAGACTGAATCTTTGTAGAAAGATTTAATTCAGCAAGCAAATAACTGATTATCTCTATTGTATGTTTTTTTAGTGTGGCAGTTGTTGGTTTTACAGGTACTGTATTTTATGTGAATGTACGGGTCTCCTTGTCCCTTTTCAGTTTTTTTTCTGGTGCTCTGGAGCTTAGAGTGGAAATTCTAAAAGATAGATGGGTAACACTTTACAATAAGGGTACATGAATAATCATGTACTAATGCCTCAATTAATACTCAATTCATCACATACTAATGATTATTCAAGGCATTAACTAATTATGAACTAACA
>JBBPCY010000136.1:928347-947236 GCA_037974405.1 Brachyalestes nurse
AGAGAGAGAGAGAGAAGCAGAGAGATAGAGAGAGAGAGAGAGAGAGAGAATCAGAGAGAGAGAGAGAGACATGTGCTGCGAGTCAACCCCATCGCTAAATGAGGCCATTCAACCACATGGTTGGTGAGAACTGCCAGTGTGGGCTTCCTATTGGTCAGTCCAGTTTAGGGAGGGCCGCGATGGGAGAGCGGGGTGGGAGGGTTTGAGGGAGAGAGAGAGAGAGGGAGAGAGAGAGAGAGAGAGAGAGAGAGAGAGAGGGGCAGAAAAGCCTGGACAAGAACCAAAAAAACCCTCTACCACACACAGGCTGCGCATTGTTGCCTATTCACTGGACTCCATCTCGGGCCACTTTATCATTCAATTAGGACAGCTTTCACACCACACAGCAGAGAAAAGGGCCCTTCAATCAAACTGAAAACTTCACACTGGCACTGGAGGACACAAGGAAAGAGAGCCATGGTCCTCTCTCCACTTTCATTTCTCTCTCACTCTCTTTCTATACCCCCCTTCCCTCCAACCCACCCATCCACCCCTCCTGTTGTTGTTGTTCCGGACTTTGTGAAGAAGAAAGGGACGGAGAGAGAGGGAGAAGAAGAAAGAAAGCGAGACCATTTGTTAACACTGGGGCTTGTCCCTCTCTCTCTTTTCTCATTCTTTCCCTTCCCTCCTTCTCTCTTGTCCTCCGAGGGGGTGGGGGGGGGCATTTATCTTCTGTTCTATGATTCCGTGCTGCGGCCACTTGGGTGAGCTGTGGTTAATCTGAGTGTTCGGACGGAATGGAGGAAAGGAGAGAAACGAAAAGGGAGAGAGAGAGAGAGAGAGAGAGAGAGAGAGAGGAAGAGAGTAAAGGGAAAATGAAGAGAGAAAGGAAAATGAGGAGAGATAGAGAGCAGAGAGAGACAGAGAGAGATAAAGACGAAGAGGACGAAGGGAAAATAAGGAGAGAGATAGAGAGGGGAAAGAGAGACAGAAAGAGCAAGAGAGAGAGATAAAGAGGAAGAAGGAGAAGGGAAAATGAGGAGGGAGAGAGAGCAGAGCGGGAGAGAGAGAGAGAGAGACAGAGAGAGAGATAAAGAGTAAGAGGGAGAAGAGAAAATGAGGAGAGAGAGATAGAGGGGACAGAGAGAGACAGAGGAAGATGGAAAGAGAGAGAGATAAAGAGGAAGAGGGAGAAGGGAAATGAGGAGGGAGCGAGAGCAGAGCAGGAGAGAGAGAGAGAGAGAGAGAGGTAGAAGGGAAAGTGAGGAGAGTAAGATGAGACTCTGCTGGGAGAAAGAGATACAGGTGGCGGAGCACGAGTCGGTGCGTAAGCTGACCGTTTTGACCTGTAGTCGTGTTAACAAGTCTAAAGCAGCTTCTCCTATATATGGAGACACAGAACTGAGATGAACCATCTATTACATTTCCTGTCAAAACAGCCTTTTAGCGTCGGGAAAGAGCAAGAAAGATATATTTAGACGAAAACATCTCCAACGCGAAGTATTATGTAAAATCTATGAGTGTTTAATGTGTCCACCCTGAGATTTGGAGGAAGGTTTTAATGGAGGTGTAAAATTCTGTCTGGGATTACCTGAGAAGCATAAACCACAACAAACTTCAAACGGTGAACTGCTCACAAGAAGCATGAGAAACGGTTCAAAGCTGAAAGCAATTCATCTGAAAAGAAGACACTATATAATGTCCTGAAAATATTCGATGTTTGTTGTTGAGGCTTTTGTGTTATTTTTTTATATAATTTAAATAACACATCTTCATAAAACCAAAGAAAGTCTAACAGACACGTGAAAAGAGAGACACACAAAAAGAGTAGGTGATGCAATGAGCAGGTAAACAAGAATTTATGAAAGATAGAGAGAGAGAGAGAGAGAGAGAGAGAGAGAAGAGAGAGAGACAGAGAGAGGAGAGAAGAGACAGAAAGAGAGACACACACACAGAAACAGAGACAGAGAAGAGAGAGACACAAAGAGAAGTGAGAGAAAGAGGGAAGAGAGAGAGACAGAGAGAAGAGAGAGACAGAAAGAGAGACAGAGAAGAGAGAGACAGAGAGAAGAGAGAGACAGAAAGAGAGACAAAGAAGAAAAAGAGACAGAGAAGAGAGAGACAGAGAGAAAAGAGAGACAGAGAGACAAAGAAGAAAAAGAGACAGAGAAGAGAGACAGAGAGAAGAGAGAGACAGAGACGAAACAGAGACAGAGAAGAGAGAAGACAGAAAGAGAGACAGAGAAGAAACAGAGACAGAGAAGAGAGATACAGAGAGAAGAGAGAGACAGAAAGAGAGACAGAGAAGAAAAAGAGACAGAGAAGAGAAAGACAGAAACAGAGACAGAAGAAACAGAGACAGAGAAGAGAGAGACAGAGAGAAGAAACAGAGACAGAGAAGAAACAGAGACAGAGAAGAGAGAGACAGAGAGAAGAGAGAGATAGAAAGAGAGACAGAGAAGAAACAGAGACAGAGAAGAGAGAGACAGAGAAGAGAGAGAAGTGAGAGAAAGAGAGAGAAGAGAAACAGAGAGAGAGAAAGAGAGAGAGGTGGGTTTAGAAAGAGTGAGGAGAGAGGGAAAGAGAGAGAGAGAGAGAGAGAGAGAGAGAGGGCACATGCTTATTTGTGGGTTACATCCATTCACACATGAATAAGTTTTCTGCCTCCTGAATAATTCTGCAAGGCTCCCAACACCAACACTGTAATGATAGTAATAATATTTAGACAGTATTACGGCCTTTAGCTGTGTTTAACCTACTTCAACACTTTTCAGCTCATCTGTATCACCAGCAATAACAAAAACTTGCTGTAACTTTATACTGATTGTTTCTCACAAAAAAGCCCCAGAGAAGTTCAGTTCAAAGTGTGAATTCTGCATTTTCCAACACCACAATCTGTCTGTAAGCATGGGAGGAAACTATTCATTGTGATTTGATTAAATGCATTTTAAGTTATTTTGTGGAAAGGTACAGCATCCTTTACATCAAGAAGATCCTTTCCATTAAATGGAAGAAAGTCAAAAGTGCAGACTTCCGCATGGCAATTCAAACCATAAGTCAAACGCAAATCCGATTTCTTATACAATTAGTTACGTAATTCATTAAATAAGTACATTTGAATAATGGTGTAAATCAATTTCTGAGATAAATCAATAGTTTATCTGAATTGTATTGTATTCTATTAGGAAAGAACATCATTTGCATCAAATTGTGGTGATTGTGCAATAAAGGGATTTTTTTTTTTATTCAAAAAGCCCTTAATTATGATTTACATCCAGGAATAATGTTAGTACTGGTGAATACATGTGTCAAATGAAAATGTTGAAATTTATCACAGCAGTTTATCTGTAGAAATGTCAAAATGATCTGTTCTGGGTGATGTGGAAATGCAGTGGAAATGCAGTTTAAAGCGGATTCATGCCCTGAATTTTTGCACCACAGACTTTGATAAATGTTTCACTAAAACAATAAAAATTAACAACAAATTAAATAAATTTTCACTAGCACTACAGTAGCCTACTCAGGTCTTGAAACAATGTGTCTATCATTTTATACTGTGGTAAAATTATGTGGTAATAATAATAATAATCATGATAATAATAATAATGATAATAATACATTATTATTATTATTATTATTATTATTATTATTATTATTATAATTATTATTATTATTATTATTACTGTTGTTGTTATTGTTATTATTGTTATTATGGAACATCTTTAAATTCTTTTAAAAAATCTTTAAATTGTTACAAAACTTTGATAACATTTAATTTATTTAAAACCAAGTGGATTTTACAGGAAAACTCTATATATCTAAGACAGCTTTTATTTATGAAGGACAATAACAAAGGACTTTTCACAAAATCGAAATCACTCAAATAAAAGGCACTGAAGCCATCTTTCACCCCATATAATTCACAGAGCTCCGAGCTGAAACAGAGCCTCCACCTCCTCCACACAACACACAGCTTTAACGTCCCATTTTTAGCCCAATCTGCATCTTTAAAAGATTATATCTGCTTTTGATACCTAAATATCAATATGCCATGAAAAGCACACTGACTCATAATAAGTGCATATTAAACTAACATCAAAAATGAAATTCTGGTTCTGAAGCCAATTGCTCTTTGTAGCCATCGTCCTTTTGTGTGTCCCAGTCACTCACAGGGCAGCCCACCGCTGTGCATAACTGAAGTAAAGCCAGGACTGGAGTTTCTGATCATGGATCGGGGTGCAGAACATTCAACAGGTTTTTAAACAGGAAAGAAAAAACCTGGTATTCGTCTCAGTGCTTAAATGGTTATTATCAATCATTCTAAATCACATAATTGATTCCATCCCTAATTAAAACAAGTAACTGTCTAATCTTTTTGATACATTTGTTGATACGTTATTATAAACAGAATGAATTTAAAGCCCTATATCAGAAAAGGAGACCCCACTTGGACAATCGCTAAATTTAAACTACTGAATTCTTGTCCATAATCTCAAACTGAATACTGCAAGTCTGTAACCACCTGTAGCCTCCTTTTAAAGAGTAGTTTTATTAATACAGACATCCAATGTCTGCGGTCAAACCCTCAGGTAACCAGACCTCTCTGTGGAACTCAAACCATCTTTTGTAACTACATATTTAATTATACAGAAAGATATGCAGGGTTTGCAGATCATTTACATTCTGTATCTGGCAGGTCAGTGTCTTTACTGTCCACTTCTGAACAGCAAAAATGTGTCAAACTTGTAAAAATGTGGGTTTTTTTTCTTTAATCAGAACAGGACTATATCGACAAAAACTCTCTTTTAGCAAATTCCAGCTAGTATTGTTTTGATACTTACTATTATACAATTTTCTGCACCAAAGACAGACTGAGGGTCTTTGTTCCAAATGAACATAACTTCAGCAAATTCTGAACAAGAACGGATAAATGTTCTAGGTTCAAAAACCCAGACAGTGGTCAATTACATAAACAGATGATCCAGTAATAAAAAATATAAGAGCAAAAGCCACAGTCAAAAGCAAGTACAGACAAAATGCAGTACAGACACAGAAGCATGAGAGAAACCAAACTTAATAAGCAATATATATATATATATAGTTTTTTTGTGTTTTTTTAATGAACCCCCGGAGCACAGAGCTAGCGAAACAAATATGCTGAGGCCATTATTAGGTGCTTAGCATGAGGATAAGACAAGATGACAATTAACGGATAATAAACATTTATCAGGACAACAGTTTTATTTATCAGGACAATCAGCAACTGGGTCAGTGTGCCATTTTAGTGCCACCACTTTACCATTCAGTGCTACTCAACTGCAGTTCATTACTATTGTTAGTAGAAGCACGAATAGTCTCAGTATCATTTCAATATGTTCAGATTCCAGTCCAACCATAATATTTCCCATTACAGGATGATCTCATTATCACGATGAAATATGTCACAGTATCACAGTGTATTTTTCTAAACACTGAACAACGTCATGTTTCATGGTGGAAAAATTCATTTGTAGTCAATTCCTGACAGTATTTTTGAAACATAAAGTCACTAATTGTTTTCTTGTCCAATGTAACAGGTGATGAAACAAATATCGTCTTGTAAAGTATCATGATCTATTTGTTTTTCAATATCGGCCATCCCTACTTCATTACACAAACACAAACATGGGATTACTGAAACGTTCTGACACTTTCAGTGAATTTCTCTTATTTCAAAGAGCTTCACAGGAGAAATATTTACTAAGAAATTGCAGCATACTTTCGTAATCACTGGCAACAACTTCCAAGTGTTAACCAAGGCCTCCAATTTCCAAATTCTTGGAGATCTAACCCTCGACCCAAATCTCACAAACCCTACAAACACTATGTTTGGTTTAAAAAAAACAACAACAACACTTATTAGCGCAGGTGTGGCTGGGTAGGGCTGGAACTAAATCTGGTCGGAGGCCAGATCTCCAGGAGCACCGCTGCTTTAAAAGTAGCAAGTTGCACAGCAGCCAATAAGATCTACCAGGAGCCTTTTTCCCTTCAAGAATAACTGACTTTCATTTTCTACCTTGATTCATTTCGTTCTCCCGTCTTTACTTATTCTTAACACCTCAGAGAATGAATTTCTTATAAAACCGAAAGCTTCTCATAAAACAGAAACGTTTTTTTTTTCTGCAGCAGATGCTGCAGACTTGGACACACAAGGGCACACCTGTATGGACTGAGCTCACACTTCATTAACCGCAGTGGTGGCATCTTTAAACGGCTGGTTTGAAATCACAAACTACGATCCTGAGGTTTCAATCTTGTTGGCAATAAACCACAAAACACAGCTGAACGTGTTTCCATCGGGTAATTCCAGCGCCGGCTGCGTTCAGGGGTGTAAATGTGCAGCAGTGGATCTCCAATCAGGGTCCTTAGGAGCCATTTCGAAAACAGAACGCTTTGTTCTTCTTTAAATGGTTGCATCTAGAACGCCACAGCATCATTAAGAAGTCTTTAACAGCTTCTTTTTTTAAGAGCGCACAAACCACAGCACTGTTATAAAGTCTACTAATGCAATGGGCTCTCTGGGTGAGGGAAAGAGAGTGTGTGTGAGTGTGTGTGTGTGGCAGCAGAAGGCTGCAGATGAGTATCAGTGTGAGTACCGGTGTGTGCTGTTTGTGTGCGTATGATAAGGCAGTCACTCTGAAAGTGGAGTAGTGAAGTGATGGCCCTCATAACCGTCCCGTTTTTACGACGTTCTCTTGTTCTCCGTCTCCAGTTTAAGCGGTAATTTCACTCAGTCTTCCCCGGCTCTCCCCGGCTCGGTTCTGGGGAAATCCCCTAAGAACAAGCAGCCCTGTCTGATTCATAACCCATTAGTGCTGTCAGAATTAATCACCTAACCCCCCTTGATCCATTAAAAAAAAACACCTATCAATTCAAATGTAGTCTTTTGATAAATCATCCAGAATTATTTGGAAATGTTACAGGATTTTAATGCTTTATTTTTTCTCCTACTGGAGCCATTTTGTCTGCTATTTTTTGGCTACAGAAGGTTTTTCTTTTAAAGTATTTGGATTTTTGAAAGTATTACATTTAGAAAGTACTGAATGTAATTATTCAATCTTTTTTAGATTTTAAAATAAAAATAACACTCAATCATCAAAATACTGATGATTCCTCAATAGAACACCACTGGCAGCGATAAAAACTAGACATCTGGGCGCAACATTTCTATTATCACTTTGTTTATTACTCAGTTAATTACACTGTTGTAGCTCTTTCATAAGATCATGATTCTGTATCTTTTTCTATTATAACAGTTTATTACACTGTTGTAGTTCTTTCATAAGATCATGATTCTGTATCCTTTTAAGCCTAACATTTATGAAGTGTATAATTAAAGCTCTACGGAATCGAGATATTTTAAATAGGGACAAATTATGTATTTTTGTGTTTTATGTATGATTCTGATTTTTTCTTCAGCCAATCAAAAAAGCCCCGATCAAACTACACACTAGCACCAGATCACCAGTACATTCTATTAAGCAAATCTGCAAGAAAACAACCTCTTTGTACTTCATCTAAAGCTGCTTTGTAAATTTCCAAATGAAATTCTATAGTCTATTTAAATATGTACCTTATTTGCAACTTAAAAGTTCATTACAAAACCAAGAAGAAAATCTGCTGATTTGTTGCTAATCTTCATATTTAGCACATAAAAATATTGAAAATTGATCTGAATCTTGACCTCGGAATGAATTATCGTACCCAAACTGAAAATATGTCTGTTATTATACCCCTAACCACGTCATAAACGCAAACTGATCTGGCATTAATGATGTATTTAATTCATTCTGAAGCATTTTTGACATCACAGGTCTTTATGTCACCATTAGAAAAAGAAGTCAAGCCCTCACATTGATCCTTAAAGTAAAAATCTAAAGTAAGAAAGCACTGACCAGCACTTAAAACGCAATATTTACGATCGGTGCATACACCCGAGGAGTGAATGAGAAGTATTGTCTTCTCTCACAAGGTATTCTCTTCTATTAGCTCCATTCCTCTTCAGTACACGCCCATAAACCGAGAAATGAATCCAAAAACCAAATATGTGGGCCCACCTTTAATTAGGTCTATTTTAGCACCCTGAGCATGAAGGGACTGAAACATTGGCACTTTTCTTCAGCTTTTTTCCGTTATTAGTTCAGGAGCTATTTGGCTCTGGTGGGCCGGTACATTATGAAACAAATCATTTGTGGGGGAAGTTCAAATGTGTCATCAGAAATCATCACTGCTGTTTCTGTGACTCAAATGTTTTCTGCGTTTGTAGTAAACGCCGCCGATCAAATTCCCTGCCTGCCTCTTGCTCCGTCCCGCTCCTTCCCCACTTTCCTCCCCTTTTCTGACTCATAAGGTGACACTAGAGGTCCGCTCGCACTTTTTCAGCGCATGACTGTTTTCCTGTAAGTATTGAGCGACTCATTTCGAGCGGTTTTGTTTTAAAACTGCCCCGTCTCCGTTCTCCAGTTTCAGCTCATTCTACTTCTACTTTTTTTTCTTCCTCATGGAATGATAAACAGATGCTGAAGTGATTCAGAACCCGGCTCGTGTTGAAAACTCCAACCTGCTCTGAAAGATCTGGAATACCTTCTGGATTCGAAATGAATAATAATCTTCAGTCAGTTCACCTGATGCTATCCTTTCTCAGCCTTTTACTGTCATTTATCATTTACCTATTAACCGCTTTTCTTTTTTTTTTTGCTGTTTTAAATGTAATTGTAATAAAACAACAAATTGTTACATGAGGGATTGCATTTCTATTCCATTATATTTTATTTTGGTAGGTTTAAGTTTGCACTTTTATCCTTGTTTTACAATGTCAACAACCACGGAAACGGAATTTTACAACTCATCAAAATTCAAACCATCATAAAATCTCTACTTTCGCAATCACTAACAGGGATGCACTGAATGTGTAGATTTCATCTAAATCATGGGCTCTCAAACTTCTTTTCAGCCAGAGACTCCTTCTATCTGGTCTATCCCTATTTATGCCACAGAATTAAAAAAATATATAAGGACTCCTGGCTATATATCCCAGAACTATGTGACTCCTCAAACCCCACTTTGAGAACCAAGGTTCTTAAAGAATTTATACTGTTTTTAAACCTGTCAAGTGTTTCTAAGCGGCAGTCAGTGTTTCCTAAATATATGCCCTGCGAGGGAAGAATGTGGACCAGTGAGGGGAAAGAAAGAAAGACATTGATGCGCAATGTCTTTGTTAGACAAGAAAGATTAGAAAACACCATCAAAAACTGCAGCGCAATGAATTTCAATCAACGTTTCACACACTACATTGCTCTAAAACCCAATTAATCACTTTGGTTGTCACAATTATTTGATTATAATCAAATAAAATGTGCGTTTTTAGTGATTCCTTTGCAATTTGAAATGCAGTGTTTCTTAAACATAC
This sequence comes from Brachyalestes nurse, assembly GCA_037974405.1. Taxonomy (NCBI): domain Eukaryota; kingdom Metazoa; phylum Chordata; class Actinopteri; order Characiformes; family Alestidae; genus Brachyalestes; species Brachyalestes nurse. The sequence continues at coordinate 937,775 of JBBPCY010000136.1, forward strand.
CACAGGATGCTGTGGGTGTCTTGGCTGTCCCCAGAGTATATATGCCAAACAAATTACAAACCCCCTGAAGCGACATTTCGAGAAGTTTAAAGAGGATTCATTGTTCCCAGATTTGGGGTCTTGAAGCAGTAGAGTACTAGACCAATGCTGCCAAGCCACGGCTAGGGACAGAGGATGAAGCACGGAGAGATGTGGACGGAGGAGTAGGGCGTGTAAGGGGGTGAGAAAAGAGATGAAGGGGTGCAGCTTGGGCTCCTCATGATGGATGGAGTTAGCCCCTGAAAAGCTACAGCTGCGCATGCTGTTTTCAGAAGCAGGGCTTCGGCTCAGCAACAGTGGCAGCATGTGCTTGAAAGCATGTAGCGTCTTCCTACTACCTCAAAACGCCACATACTGCAAGGGAAGTCAGAATGTGTGCCAGGGAAGGGAAAGAAAGACATCTATATTGGAGGTGGGCAATATGGCAAATATAATATTGCAACACTCCACATCTGTTTGGTTAGAGCAGCGGAGAAAGATTTGAAGAGAAAAAAAAAACAACACCATCAAAGGGTACGACACAATGAATTTCAATCAACTTCTCACGCTCTGCTCTACACCTGATTAACGAATCATTATTGATCGTTACGTTTGTCACAATTATGATCAATTAAAATGTATGTTCATATTGAACTGACCTGAATGCACTAGTTACCTCTACAGTTATGCATCTCATGTGCATGAAAAAAGGATGAAAAGTTATGAAATGTATATATTAGAAATAGAAACAGAATATTTACTAAACGACTTAATTACTAATAAAATGTATCTGTTTTTGAAATGTGTTCTTTAAGTACTGACTATATCCATGTGCTATGAAAAGCACCTGTAAGATGAAGATGATTACTGCTCTGCGATCGTTTATGCAAAACTGCATGTCCTTAAGCAAAACTCGAGTTTTAGAATTAAAAACTGATTTGCATTATTTTTTATCATAATTCTTAAGGGATCACATGACAGTCTCGCTTTATCTAACCGTCCCTAGAAACTCGTCAGAACAACGAAAGTGTGGAATCCACCCTGGGATAAAAACCTTAGCAGTGTTTGGACACTACATTACACCTTTACATTACACTTTATTTATTTTTTTTTAATAAGAAAGAACCATTTAATAGAACCACTTCTGTGAATGAGATATTCCCGTTTAAAAACCTTATACATAATAAGATAAGATAAATCTGTATAAGCCCCTGGGAAATTTGTTTTGCCTCTGCAGAAAGTGGACAGTACAAAGTTAAAAATTAAGAAACAACAGAATAAAGTAGAATAAAGAGAATTAAAAACAGAATACTATACTAACAACAGAGTACTATACTAATAGAATACTAACAGTGCAGTATAAAATAAACAATATTCACTATACTGTGTAGTAAATGTTCACATAAATATATATTTAGACTGTATGTAAACAAGTTGACTAAGTGATATGTCTGTCCACAATGATACACAGTGGAGTGACAGGCATTTACAGAAATGTTTTAAATTTAAATACAAAGGTAAAGTAAAAAGTTCCATGTTAATTAAAGGGGTTTTTTTTCCCTACAACCCTCTGTCCTGGTCAAAAACCGTTCAGGACCTTCATTTTTGAGTGTGAGCGCAGCATTAAGATCGATCCATGGTTCCTTAATTTTATCCGTCGGCTCAGAGAGAAGCGCTGCCAAGATCAGCTCGCGCTGCTTCAGGATGCGTCCCCTCCCAATAGGAAGGTTCATTAGGTTCGGGTTCGCCATCACAGCCATTAGTGTTTATACACCACTCCGGAGCCGATGGCCCGCTCTCGCTCATAAAACTCTGATCCTCATCGTTTCCGCTGCTGCTCTGAGACTCTGTTTTTAAAGCTTAATAAGAATGTTAAAAACCTTATCAAACGCTAATGGAAGTTGAAAAAAAAAATAAAAAATAGCTGTTTCTGCAGGTTCTTATTTGTGTTTCCTGTGTTGTGAATGTACAGATGAACAAAAGAACACTTTTCATTTTTCCCAAATGTTGAATAAACCTGGACATTGAGTCGAAGGGAATTCTCACATTACTACGACAATATGAGCTCCATGCTTTCACTTACTGTACAATACGAATAATTACTGAGTCATAATACAGTTCTCTCCTGTTATAGCTAAATTATAGGACATCATATAGATATAAATAAACTGGATAAAGTATAAATAAAGCATATTTTAAACTGGACAAGTGGGGTTTTTTTATTAAACACTCTGGTTGTGAGTCGTGATTGAAGATCCTAATAAAACACTGTGACCTCAAAGCCCAAGAAAACAAACATTTTCATTCCTCTAAGACTGATAAATGTGAAAATGCTGGGACTGGGGAGAGTTATACTGGCCTCATGAACTTGGCCTGATTTTATCTCTCCCTTTCTCTCCTCCCTCTGCTCCCCCCCCTTTTCTCTTTTATGGGGTGACTGGGTGACCAGGGCACCCACAGGGTTCAACAATCTTCACTGCTACTGTTCATGAAACGCTGCAACACTAAGCCAAATAAATACTCCCCGCCGCCTTGTTCCGATATGAACTGAAATACACTGCCGCACAAACACATGTGCTGGGTGACCGCACACACACACGCACACACACACATTAACACATGCAGCCAGAGCTGAAAAGCCAAGCCTGGGCACCTTTTTTCAGATTCCCAAACTCTTCTTTACCCCACAGCTCTTAGACAAAGAACAAGGATCTTTCAGTTTTCTCAATTAAAAAGGAGACAAAATCAAACCAGACACACCTACATACAGAAATCACTGCCATGGTTCAATCAAAGAGCATTCCGCGGTATTCCTAAACAATAAAGAAACAAAATTCCCAAAACTGTTCTAAATTCCTTTCTGAAAATGTTTTTATTAATCATTCACAGTGTTGCCGTCTAGTTTTGCCAATTGAAAGAGAAACAACAACAACAAACAACAATGCATGCGACAACCGTTTTGTTTACATCTGCAGTGAAGCTGTATCATATCTTGAAGCAAAACCCACACACACATCGTATCGTGATGCTGGTGTAATGGTTTAAAAGCCAAGAAAAACAGCAGAATCTCAGCAGAATCTCAGATCTTCGGATGATGACACACATTTCTAGATGTGGGTGAGTTACATTTGGTCCATTCCAAGTCATTTAAAGCGAATTTGTACTTTCCTGAATGCTGTCATAATTACTACTGTTTATTTGCATCGTTACATTACTGACAGCATCTGTAAAGGACATACTACTGACTTTCCAACTTTATCATTTTATTTTAGACCAAAAGTGCCTCAAAAAGAGGAGAAACGCTTCACTTTCTTGGACAGATAGATGTGACTCACTACAGATATTTAACCTGGTACTTACTTGTACTTATCTCTCTTATTTTAGTTTGTGTCTCAGAAAATCGGATGTTCTTCTATTTAAAATGTACTTATTGTCTTTAGTGTTTTTGCACAAAAGGAGCGGTTCAGGATACATTTCACTGTGGGTTGTACCTTGTATGACTATGCATGTGACAAATAAAGAATCTTGAATCTTCTACTCAGGTTGTTTTCTGGAAAGGTTCTTTATTTGACCAAAGCAACAAAATCCCATTCTTGTGTCTGGGCTACTCAACACTCCTCTGGCCATGTCTGCACTCTTCAAGCCTTCAGTGTCGGCATCTCATCCGAGTATCTTCCTTCCAACTGTAAACCGCTTAAGATTTTTTTTCCTCCCTCATTCCATGTTCGAGTATTAACTAGCACTCGCATCTTCTGGAGCCTGTTCTACCCATTAACCCCTCTGATGCTCTTTTCTCATGATAATCAGCCTGTTTCCCACCAAGGAGCCACAGGATTGTGCGAAGCTTTGAGAAAAGTAACCCCCCTCGATGCACATGCTTTCTCTCTCTCTCTCTCTCCCTCTCTCTCTCTCTCTCTCGCTCTCTCTCTCTCTTTCTCCCCCTCACACATACACACTGAATCAGGCATGTAATGCGCTGCCTTTTCAGAGAGCACATGGACAGATGTAGTATGAAAAAGTTCTGGGAGGTTGTTTTGTTGAAGAGAATTACACTGCCCTCATCCACGCTCTTAAAAATAAAGGCACCTAAATAGTTCTATTCCTTTCGACCGTGCAGAACGTTTACATCAGGTGGAGGCTCTTTAAACATGAAACAAAAAAAGGTTCTTAGCACTCACACAGCTCATTTCCATCTACAGAGATGTTCTTTAGGGAACCAAAAGTGGTTCTTCTACATGCACCTTTATTCTTCGAAGCGTGCGCGTCTCATACGTGGTGCTCTACTGCGGATACGTTACTGCAAAAATCATCTTTTTTACGCACAGAAGGAGTAAAGCTGTTTGTTCAAAAACATAGAAAACATATTCAGTACATATCTCACATACATATCACATATCAGAGCGATGAGGAAAATGGCACTTCAGGAAAAGTTAATCAGGCTTATTTCGAAAAACCAACTGCGGAGCGACGAACAACAAGTGAGATATTGCAGAATTCTGAAATCTGGCAAAAAAAATGCAAACAAGCATCAGCTGCGTGAATTTACCAGGTTTGATTTTCAACTCGAAATCTAAATTTTCTGGTCTGGATACGACAAAAACGAATTGAGTTTTGTTTGCTTGGTTAATCACATCTTCAGCAATGGGACAAAACTACACCCAGACTAAGACTGGGCTAAAAAAAAAAATGCCTCACACACTAAAATATGCGTTTCTGTATGCAAAGACACAGCAATGTCAATAACAAAAGCACCGTCTCGTGACGATCTCACTTCCATTTCCTTATTATGTAGCTCGAGGCAGTGGAAGTGGGGGCCTCGATGGAGCATGCTTGTGACAGAGCCACAAGCTCGCACTCCAACGCTGCTTCGCAATCCCAGAGCAAAACCTGTTCCCTTCCAACCCTCAGGAGAAAGCGACACGAGGGTAATGTGACTTCTGTTTCTTTTCAAATCAAGCCAATGCAACTAGACTTAAGAACCATGCACCCTTCCAAATGATGCAACCCTCCATTTCACCCACATGGGTGAATGGACATTCTCCCAAAGCACATGGACACACAGCTACAGGTGCCATGTCACATCAGGGGCAGTAAAGCTCTAATAGCCTCAGAAGATCTGATGAACACGCTCAGGAGTGACACACAGCTCACAACAGCACACAAACGTGTTATAGCAACCGTAGAAAAGACTATTTCACAGATGCACCTCTTTTGCAAAACGTAAAGCATCTTGGTTAGATTGAGAGATGCTCTAACTTCTGTCATTTGAGGATAGGCTAAAATCTTTAGCTTGAAACTGCTCACATTTCAAGAGAAAATGACAACTAACTGTCTAAAAGTAGTCCAAGCTTGACTAAAAGGACCTTTTTTACACCTAGAAGACATTACTGAGGGGGGTGTGCTAACTGGCTAACAACAACCAGCTAAAATCCCAATGTGTAGCAGTAAACTGTATAAGAAGCAGTAAACAAAAACAAGTGAATACGAAATGAGCTAATGTCCTACATGTGGGGTAAACCCCCCCCCCAATATCCAGACTATATCCCGTTTGAACACACACACTCACTCTCTCTCACACACACACACTCATACACACATACACACACCCAAACACAATCTCTAGCACAACAAAACTGTACACAAAGTCCCAAAAGCCGCACAATCCGTCCCAATGTGTGGCAAACAAGAAGGCAACAAGAAAGTGTTCTACCACACACACACACACACACACACACAGACATACCACAAACACACACACACGCCACACATACTCACACGGGTCGAGCGAAACGGCGAAAACATTCTATTTGGAGCCTCGAAATCAGTCTGTGAAGTGTTGGGACAGTGTGACGCGGAGGAAAAGAAAGTGAACAAACGAAAAAGAAAAACCCAAACAAACAAACAAGTGACGTTTCACGCGGTGGCTCGCCGCTCTCCTTCGGCTGAGCTCGTGTTCGCTGTCCTCGACAAAGTTTTTTTATCGGAGAAAAAACTGAAAAAACTGGAAAAAAAACACTCGTCCGAGCTCCAATGTCACGTCGAACATCAGTCGGTGCGGGCGGTCAAATGCTCGCTTCGGTCCTCACCTCACATTTATCGAAGTTTTTTATTTATTTATTTATTTATTTACTGATAAATTACGCCTGCCATTAAAAAAAATAATAATCATTGTAACAAATATTTCAATACACCGCAACTTCAATAAAGCGAAACGAAATGACGGGACGGAGAGAGGGGGGAGTATAACAAATAATCAACACTGAGGGGTTTATGCGATTTAAGAAAATCGATCATCGACGTTTTCGGTCGTGGATGTAGTAATTCGTGCGTCAAAAACAATGAAAATAAAACAAACAAACAAACGTGCACGCGTCGGAACGTGCAGCCACACTTTAGGAGTAGTTGCAAAAAATATTAAAATAAAAGAAGCAAGCAAGCGGTTACCCCAACACACACACACACACACACAAAAACTTTCCAGCAGCATTAGTCAATTTGGCAAGGGAAGAAAAAATGGTCCGGTTACATTCCAGCAGCCAGCCACGCGAGAACTCACCGTGGGAGAGCCCACGCCGCCGGTCTCGCTCCGCTCCGTCTTCTCCCGGTGCGTCGGTTTTGTTGTTTTAGCGCTGTTATTTTTTTGTGCAATTTTTTTGTGCTACTTTGTTGCGGGGCCTGAGTGGCTCTCGCTTCTCCAGCCTACAGCGCCAGAGCTATGGGGCGCGAGCATTGTGGGAGTGTGACGTCAGGGCCACTTTCACAAACTTTGGCTGGTAAACTACAACTCTCTTTTTTTCCCTCCCTTCCACACTCGTTCACGATGCGTTATAAACGTTTAATAACGCGCAGAGCCTCAACATGTCAGTGTTTTGTTTTGGTTTTTTTTTTTCAGAAAATCTGAATTTTGTTGCAATGGCAGCAGTGAATGATCTTCCAGAACTCACTGTAAATAAGTTTGTTGAATGTAAAAGGCACCAGAGCCTCAGTATGTCAATGCAAAAATAGAAATCTGCCAATGTCTGCCAGACCTCACTGTAAGTAATGTTTTCTGAACGTAAAATGGGCTGAGGGAACACTTTTTTTCACTTATAACAAAGTGAAAAACAGACATCTAGTTTACTATGACATCCATTTATGTAAGTAAAATGTAAAAAAAAAATTACACTGGAATTTGAACAAGATAAATAACAGGGGCCAGAGCCACAATAGGTCAGTGCTTTAAAAAAAATCAGAATTATGTTGTAATGGCAGTAATTAAATATTCTCTGGACCTCACTGTTATTTAGTTGAATGTGAAATGGGCTGTAAGGTCTGGAGAAGAAACTTTCTCACTTATAACAAGGTGAAAAACAGACATTTAGTTTATTATGACACCAATTTATGTGAGTAAAATGACAAAAACAAGAATGTGCGGGATAGTTGACTGTAAAAGGAGCCAGAGTCTCAGTAAGTCAATGTATGTTGCCTCATGTTTTTCTGCCAAATTTCACTGTAAATAAGTTGAATGTAAAAAGGGCTGAAGGTTTCCTGTAAATAAGTTGAATGTAAAAAGGGCTGAAAGGAAACCTATAACAAGGTTAGAAATACTATGAAAATCGAAACAAAATGCAGAATATGCAGGACAGGTAAATGTAAAAGGGGCAGGATGTATTGATTTTCATTATGCCATTGCTGAATGTAAAACGGGCTGTGAGGAGTGGAGAAGAAACTTTTTTTTTACACTTACACCAAACACCTGCTATGAAAAATAGACATTTAGTTTGCTATGACATCCATTTATGTATGTAAAATGTTAAAAAGCTTAAACAAAATTAAAAATATGCAGGATAGTTGAATGTAAAAGGGTTAGGGGTTAGGGTTAGGGTTAGAGTCAGAGTCTCAGTATGTAAATGTTTTTGAGTTTTTTATTTTAATTCAGAGTGTTGTTGAAGGGTCTGGCATACCTGACTGTAATTAAGTCTGTTGAATGTGAAAGGGGCTGAGAGGACTGGAGAAGAAACGTATTGACTTACAGCAAACACCTAAAGTGAAAAATAGACATTTAGCTTACTGTGACATCCATTTATGTTAGTAAAATGTTAAAGAATACTGTGAAAATTCAAAATATGCAGATTATGATACATTTTATTATGTCTTTCAGGCTGTTGGTAATTGCTACAAGAGAATAAATCTACCATTTGTGGAAAAATGTAGGAATATTGCTTGATATTCTGGGTTTTATTACAGCAGATTACATTCATTAACTGTGAGAGAGAGAGCACTTCCATTTAATTATAGTGAGGCAATTAAACACAATTAAGCATGTAAATTAGACTAATAATGATGCTAAAGATTATAGTACTTAATACTATGATGATGATTAATACTATGCATATATATATATATATAGCATGCATGCATATATATATATATATATAGCATGCACATTAAAATAAATCAATGAATGAATATTCAGGAATGTGTAATTTCATTGGTCCCACTGATTTAAATAGATTACATGCATGTTCTAGTAGTGGTGGAGATGCAACAGCTATAAAGAGAGGAGACTTCCACGTGCTCTCTCTCTCTCTCTCTCTCTCTCTCTCTCTCTCTCCACTTTGTGTTTTGGGGCGAAAGAATCACTTCCAGGGCACTGGAGCCCATTTCCTCAGCACCCCTGCCCCCCTCCTCACGACCCTCCGTGCTGGATGTGTGTGTGTGTGTGTGAGAGAGAGAGAGAAAGAGAGTAGGGGGTTGGGGGTCTTCAGTGAGGATTGCAGCCCCATGCACAGGCGAAAAGCACGTTTCTCAAGGTTTTAACGTTGAAAGTGAGGAGTTTCCCTCCAGGGAGCCCACAGCCCCCAGACGTTGGAGACAGCCACGCCTTTTTCGCTTGCTTTTATTTGTGTGTTTTGTAGGAGTTGTTTTTTAAAGGAACGTTATTGATCTTTTCCTAACCTTCCTCAAAAAAAGGCTGGTGAACACGAACAAGACCTTCTGAAATGATCAATATCTTCTTTCCAAGCGGATCAGAGTGTTCACTCTGTGTGAAACATTTTTTTTGCTTATTAGTTTCTCTTATTAGTGTTTGACTTTTTACTTTTGACCACAGCATTTTAAGGCCGAGTTTACTCTTCTTTTCTTCTCGTTCTTTGCTTTATCTGCGTTTTGAGAAATCTACATAAAAGTGGCTGGGGGGTATTTTCACCAAAAGATTTGATTATGTTGCCGTGTGATCCCACCCGAGACGGTAAACAACTTCAGAAATGCATGAAAAGTTTTAATTGCTCGACATGCACGTGCACGAGCTTTAAATGTCACAATTAAAGTCCCACCGTCCTCTTATTATGGACTTATAATTTATATGAAAATACATACATATCATAAAATATATTAACCACCATGAATGATTTGTTTAGTTTTTCAAAGTTCAAAAAAATCGTTTCAAAATGTCATAAATATATA
>JBBPCY010000136.1:952366-964706 GCA_037974405.1 Brachyalestes nurse
ATCTAACGTGCTTGTAGAAAGTGTAGCATAAGGAATAAGGTAGAATGTTACAGAATGAAACACAAGCCAAAATTTTTTAAAAATTAATTATACACTACACACCTACACAAAAGGTATGTGTGTGTGTACTATATATTTGAACGAAGCTGACAACCGCTGTAAATGCAGCTGGAATGGAAACAATTAACACATTCAACCAACTTTACATTACAGGTTCATAACAGTGGCTATAAAACAGCATCACCCCTTTAAGCAGACAAATAGGCTGACTGACATCAATGTCAGTCATTTGGGGTGGGCCGAATGTATTGGTGATTGATGTTTGGGGTGGCACCAGGGCTGGACTGGGACAAAAAAACGGCCCGGTCATTTTGAGCCGAGACTGGCCCCTCTCGCTCACGTGATGGGGGGGCGCGCTGGCCCAAAATTACTTGACCGGCCGATTTATTTAAGGCACTTAAACCACACAATGCAACAATATTTGGAATGAGTGCACGCAGCAAAAGTGTGTGTGCAGCAAAAGTGCCTGAGTAGAAACGTTGCAGTGCAGGAAACAAAATGGCAACGGCCATAATGCGGTGGTCCTTATTTATCTTAAGCACAAGCTGGTTCTCAAAGTTGCGTGAGCTAACTGCTGCCTGTCTGGTATTGCAGTGTTACAGCCTACAAACGTGACGTAACACTACTGGTGATTTCTGATAGGCTGTCATCTGCTAAAACAAAATCATGAAGGTAACGAGTATCGAGAATCTTGATAGAAATGTAGTGGAGTGAAAAGTACAGTTTTGTCTTTCAAATGTAGTGAAGTGAAAGTTATAAGTTTCCAAACAAAAAAAAGAAAACCTACTCAAGTGAAGTACAGATACAAAAACTGTACTTAAGTACAGAACTCAAGTAAATGGCCTTTAACCTTTTTTCCTTCTCATTTTATAATTACAGGTAAAGGTGGTCAGTCTTCATCCGGATGTGGCTCAGCTTGACCTTTACATCCTGGGTCAAGCTGACCACTTCATAGGGAACTGTGTCTCCTCCTTCACGGCCTTCGTTAAGAGGGAACGAGACGTCCACGGCAAGCCCTCATCCTTCTTTGGGATGGACTCTCCTAGCAAAAAAGAATGTAAAGACGAGCTTTAGGTTCTTGGACTAGTTTTGTTTTGCCTGTGAAAACTGAAGTATCTGGAGATCTCAGGTGGTTGGTTAATGTTTACAGAAGAGTAGGGCTCTGCCCAGTTTTTTAAAAGGACGTGAAGTTAACGTTTAATATGAGTAGAAAGCACAATAAGTTTAGAATGACAGGGCGAGGTTTTGGACAAACGGTTTTCAACCAGATTTTCAAACCCTTCAGTTTTTCTCATTGGTTGTATATTGAGAGAAACAATGCAAAACATCACATTAGCTGGGGATTATGTGCAAACTGTACAATTGCGATATGTTTGTAAAACGACAGTTTATTTACAGTTTATTAGGTCCACCTACATTGTAGCTATGCTCATTGGCCGTATTATCAGAAACATCTACTGTTATGTACACTACAGCACGTCTGTTGCTGCAGTTTATCAGTCCCCTTATATCCCACCTATTCATGGAAAGGGACCAACATGGGAACAGGGACCACTGTGGTATTTGCATGGTGTGCCATTCTGAGCACGGTGACTCTGACATGGCAATGGCATGGCGGTCAGTATGTCTTGTGTCGGTATGAGCGTATTAGGTGTAGCTACTGTAATTATAAAACCAAGAGGTGCACCTGTATGGTCATGCAAAGTGATAAAATGTGCAGTGTATGCTGTATACACTGTTTAAAGTATACAGCCTAAGCCTCCATGCAAAAGCAGCAGCTTCTCGTTTAAATTATAACAAGTGTTCCCACAAATGGTTTGTAAGTTCTATTTTGCCTTTAGCGTACCAGATGCATTAGCAGGAGCTCCAATAATCTCTTCAGTGAATTATAAATCCCCCAGTCCACAGTGGCAGCAGAGGCTCTTGTCCTGTTTAATAGCTTAACCGTCTAATATTCCGGAAAATAACCGACATTTTCTGCTCTATTTGCTTCTTAACTTTAATAACATGCAAAGGTTGCACTTGAGAAGTGAGTTATGATTTTCCTTACAGATGGAAAGTGACTCCCCTTAGGGGTGCGGTAAATGATCCGTAGGAGCTAATTATAGTGAAGAAGTGGGCCTGAATTAGTCTGTTGGTTTGGGTTCATCACAACAAGCTTGTGCACTACAGGATAAGTTGTTAAGAACCGTTACAGGTTGAGCTGGTTTGTTACGTGTCATCTCTTTGTTCTTTTTTTTTTTTTTAATGTCACGCTGTCTACATAAAGTTGTTGTATCCTGTTTTTTAATGTCCAAAGCTACCAGCACTTCTGCTACCTATATAGTTCGTGAGTTCAAGCAAGTTCAAACACATCATTCCACAAAGTGCCATTCCACATAGCGTCTGTCTTTTTTGTTCTTGTAGTGACTCATGGGAAGAGTGTCAAATAATTTTCCCACTAAGTAAGTTTACCTACAGCAGTACAGCCTGCAGCCTGCAGCCTGCTATCAAGTCTAGGTTAGTAAATTCAGGAGGACTGTATTCTTAAATCTCTATCCGATTCACAGTATTCAATAATCTGTAATAATCATTTATTTGTTTTTTTATACAATCTAAATTAAATGACCAGGTTTGAAAAATAAATCTGCATGGAAGATCTAGGAATATTATGAGTTGGACCTCTTTGTTCTCTATAAAATTGCAGTTACTTTATTCATAATGCAAAACTTAATGTTTTTATTCTGAGAAAAGTTCAAGGACTGTTACTGACTTAACCAGCCTTCCAACTGACATGTTTTCTGCTTTGTAAAATATAAAATGACATGTTAAGTTTCGCCAGTTGCCCGATGTGCTATAAAATTGTAACACAAACAGCTTTGTTAGTTTCATAACTACTGTCCATTCCCTCTGTTATTCATTATTGATGCGTGCATGTAAACCAAGTATGCAACATAAAGGTTGACCAATTATGTCGTGAACTACAAGCTACTGAAAATGATTTAAATTGGCCATATGCAGGAAATTGGATTGTCTTCTATTTTTAAATAAAAGAGATGTGATCTGCTTCTAAATGTGCCCTTCATTTTTCAGTCCATACAGATTTTGAATGTGTTGTTTTTGTGATGTCACAGCACATACAAGATCCTGCATGTAGAACCTACATGAACCTGTCCATTCATGTAAATATTGTAAAGGAGAGTTTCAGCTCAAACAGCTGAGACACAATACAAGGCAATCACTCAGACTAAAGGTAATTTAAAAACTGTAAAAAAAAAAAAAAATGGGAAAAAAAAGCCTGTTAAATTACACAGGTCAGCAAAATTTTTTTTTAATCATCAGAAACCACAACACACTTTTCATGCTGATTTCAGATCTGCTTTCAGTTTTTTTCAGTCATATCAACTTTTTTAATTATGAGTAATATTAGATTTTTTTTTTTAAACCACAGGCACCAATCAAGTAACTGTTTCAATATTTTCAGTCAGAAGTCAGGCACACACTGGCATAGATATAATGATCAGTGTCAGTCAGATACCACTGTTTCTTCAAAAACACTCAGCATATGATTATTATACTAATTATGCCAACTATCATGCAATATATAACCAGCTTCATCACAAAAACTGTACGTGCGAGAAAAACTAAACACAGATTTGAAATCAGCATGAAAAACACCACAAACCCACATAAACTTATCTCTGATGATTCTGACCTGTTGACCTGTGGTGTTATATAAAGGCTGAAAAATGTTCACATAAAATGAATTTGGACTCATTAAAGTTGTAACTAGTCAAGTCAAGTAGGTTTTGTCATTTCAACCATGATGTTCCGGCGCCCCCACGAGTGGCAGCTAGTTACGGCAGCTCTGCTCATTTCTGAGCTTCTTTCTTGTTTAAGTTTTTCTTATCTTGCTTTATCTTATACACATACAGTACACAGTGTAACAAAACAACGTACCTCCAGGACCACGAGCGCAGGCAGGCCAAATAAAAGTGCAAGAAAAAACCACAAAAACACAAGAGCAAAGGAACAACTGGACAAGACAACATTTAGTGCAGTCAGCAATAGGTACAGTACTAGTCTGAATAAAGGCAGTATTTTGACAGATGCTGTATTCTAGCAGCAGAGAGTTAGGTGTGCAAAAATGCAGAACTGAGGTAGACGGCAATAAATATAATTGTGCAAGCATAGCAGCAGTAGGACAGGATATGCAGTGTAAGTAATAGAAGGGTATTTACAGCCGTGATTAAAGACTGAGTTGTTTAAGTTGTTTGTTTAAGGCAGAAAAGATGTATCTGCAATTTGTTGTATGCATTTTGTTCAGTGGAGGAGAGGGAAGTGTGTTGGTGGTCTGACAGCCTAAGAGAAGACACTGTTTCTCATTCTACTGCAAGTCTCTGTTGGGTCCCTCATATAGTGTACTGTACTCCCTAATCTGACTAATGCAGTATTTGGGCAAAAGTATTGGGAGACACCTTAATTATTGAATTCAGGTTTCCCTTTACTTCCAGTGAAGGACAAGCTTAATGCCTCAGCATACCTTTGCATTATGGACAACGCCATGCTTCCAACTTTGTGGACGCAGTTTGGGGAAGAACCTTTTTAATTACAGCATGACTGTGCCCTAGTGCAAAGCAAACAAATTTCACAAAAACACTCCAAAATCTTGTGGAAAGCCTTCCAAGAGGAGTGGAAGCTGTTGTAGCTGCAAAGGGGGAACCAACTCCATATTAAAGTCTTATGTATTTGAATACAGTGTCAGCTGGTGGCCTAGTGGTCAGGGCGTTCATCACTGGACTGCTAGTGTTATCACTGTCCCCACACACTGCTCCCTGGGTGCCCCTCATTGGTGGCAGGCCACTACTTCACTTGGTGAATGGGTTAAATGCAGAGGAAAAAGTTCACATTGTGTTCTGTGATGTGGTGTGTTCATGTGTAACTATAAGGGGTCACTTTACTTTAAAGTCCCTGTTGTGGAATGGTCAGGTGTCCTAATACTTTTGTGCAAGTAGTGTAGGCAAAATGAGGGGTTATGGGCTCTTTAAAGCCAGTGGATCATTAGTTGAAACCGTGAGTAGCTCCTTCACTGAGAGGAGGCAATATCATTAAAGTGTCTGGTGGTGTGATGACCAGGTGTCCAAATAATTTTGTCCATGTAGTGTAGAGGTAAATGAGCCAGCAGATCACTGAAGCACCTAGGTAACTATACAGAACTACACAGAACCTAATATAAATCCACCAATCTACCATTATAAACAATTTACAAACCGTCACCATAATTTGCTGTGATGGTCAGGCGTCCCAATACTTTTGTCCATGTAGTGTAGAGGAAAATGAGGGCATGGGCTCTTTAAAGCCAGTGGATCAGGAGATGGAAGAGAGTCAGCAGCTCCCTCACTGAGAGGAGGCAGAAATGGCTTCGAGACGGGGGTAAGGCTGTCTATTCATGCTCGGGGTGTTTATAAGCAGAGCTGGATCTTATTAGGGTTAAAATATGACGAAGGAATAGTCTCAACGCGGAGATATTCTCTTGTTTTGCTTTTAAAAAAATAGCTTAGCCCCGTTAGCATGTCTCCATTAGCCTGTAGTGTTTTCCGTTGCTAGGCCGAGGTTGCTGAGGGGCTCTGCTCTGATTGACCCGTTATATTTGTGTGTTTTTCTTGATTTATGTGAGAAATAGACAGTGTTTTGCATTTTCCTGTCAACGTTTCACCTCTTGGACGACATGTATGGCACCCTAAACGAGGCAACAGCCGTGACTCTTAATAATATCTGCATTATCCACTAATCTGACTAATATAGGCGTTAGCTAATAAGGCTGCTAGCTCATTTCTGTTAAGATAAGATAAGATAAGATAAGATAAGATAAATTAAAATAAACCTTTATTAGTCCCACAAGGGGCAAAGTTGCATTATTACCACAGCAAAGTGGACAGTACAAAAGTAAGAGAGTACGAGCGACAAAACAATTGAATACCACTTTCTGTATAACCTTATCTCTCTATCGATCTATATATAAAATAATAATGCACCAGTAAAATTGCACATTGGACACAGTAATATTTCATACATGTTGCACCAAAAATGCACACAATAGAAAATGTGTGTTTAGCTTGTTAATTTGTTAAACTGACACAGCGGCAGTTTGATTGTAAGTTTGTTTTAAGCTCAAAGAAGTAACTTAACTGTTACCTGTCCAAATGGGTCAGTGACTATGTTTGGGACCTAATAATTAGTCAGCTAATGATGGTAGAAGGTAAGACAGAGGAACCCACTTGATATGGGTGTTTCTGGAAAGGTAACATCGAGTTTGTGTAGTGTTTATTCACACGCTTGCCTTAAAAGCATCCATCTGTGTAATACATTCAGGCCATGATGGTTAGTGAGACATGGGTTCTTCTCCCTTTGTCACTTACTAAACATCATCTTTCTGGCTGCATATTATTCAGTGGTAGAAGTCATTTGTGCATCTTCAATGACTTCCCCAAAAACTGGAAATGGATTTAGCAATCTATAATGACACCTAGGGCTAAATCCGATTTTAAATAAATAAAACCAAATTTGCCCTCCAAGTAATCGTCCTGATAGGATTGTAGATTAACTAGTACAGGGGCATATTGGGTGTCAACCCTTAATCTTCACGTTGTAGCTGAAGAACCAGGCTCAAGGGCAGCTGGTGGCCTTGTGGTTAGGGAGTTGCCCCTGGGATCAGAATGTTGTGGGATTGAATCCCAGGACTCACTGAAGTACCCTTGAGCAAGGTACTGTCTCCACACACTGCTCCCCTGGGAGTCCCTCATTGGTGGCAGCCCACTACTTCACTTGGTGAATGGGTAAAATGCAGAGAAAGTATTACACATTGTTCACGCTGTGTGTTGTGCTGTGGTGTGTTCACGCGTGACTATAAGGGGCCACTTTACTTAAGGTGCTTTGTGCACAGTGGTTTGATTGTTTTGATGTTCAGTGGTTTGATTTTGGTTGAACTGTTCTCGTTTGTATTTTTAAATTTTTTAAATTTTTGCAGGCTCTGATGCTGGCAGTGCCATCACTGTGAAGTAATAGTGCAAAAGCACAAGTGTAAGAAGTCAGAAGATAGGGTGCAAGCAAGAGTCATCATGTCCAAAAGCAAGAGCTCAGAATCTGTGAAGGTCGTGGTGCGTTGTCGCCCCATGAACGAAAAGGAGAGGTCTGCCAACTTCGAGAGGGTGGTCTCTGTGGATGTGAAGCTGGGCCAGGTCGCAGTGCGTAATCCCAAAGGAGCGTCCTCTCACGAGCACCCCAAAGTGTTCACCTTCGACTCCGTCTACGACTGGAACTCAAAGCAGATAGACCTCTACGATGAGACATTCAGGCCCTTGGTGGACTCTGTTTTACTGGGCTTCAATGGCACAATTTTTGCTTATGGACAAACGGGCACAGGGAAGACGTACACCATGGAAGGGGTCCGCAAAGACCCTGAGAGGAGAGGAGTCATCCCTAACTCCTTTGAGCACATTTTCACACACATCTCTCGCTCTCAGAACCAGCAGTACCTGGTCAGAGCGTCTTACCTGGAGATCTACCAGGAAGAGATTAGGGACCTTTTGTCCAAGGACCAGTCACATCGATTGGAGCTGAAGGAGCGGCCCGATACAGGAGTCTACGTCAAAGATCTTTCTTCGTTTGTCACTAAAAGTGTTAGAGAGATTGAGCATGTTATGAATGTAGGCAACCAGAACCGTTCAGTCGGGGCAACCAACATGAACGAGCACAGTTCCCGCTCTCATGCCATATTTGTCATCACTATTGAGTGTAGCGAGCTCGGCCCTGACGGGGAGAACCATATCCGGGTTGGCAAGCTCAACCTGGTAGACCTGGCGGGAAGCGAACGGCAGACTAAGACGGGCGCCAAGGGTGAACGCTTAAAGGAGGCGACCAAGATCAACCTCTCCTTGTCTGCTTTGGGTAACGTTATTTCTGCACTGGTTGATGGGAAGAGCACCCACATTCCATACCGAGACTCCAAACTCACGCGATTGCTGCAAGACTCGCTCGGAGGAAACGCTCGAACAGTCATGGTGGCCAACATTGGGCCAGCCTCTTACAACGTGGAGGAGACTCTCACTACACTGCGCTACTCCAACCGGGCCAAAAACATCAAAAACAAACCTCGCATCAACGAAGATCCCAAGGACGCCCTTCTCCGAGAATTCCAGGAGGAGATCGCCCGTCTGAAGGAGCAGCTGGAGAAACGATCAGGGAAGAAGAAGAGGAATCGGAGAAGAAGGAAGTTCGGGGAGGCAGGAGAGGAACTTGAGGATGATGCGGAGGATGACGACGATGATGAGGAGGACGAAGACGGGGTGGACGGAGACAAGAACATTGCTGATTATTGGCGGGAGCAGCAGGAGAAACTTGAGAAGGAAAGGAAAGCCATCATGGAAGACCACAGCCTGGTGGCAGAGGAGAAACAGCGACTGCTCAAGGAGAAGGAGAAGAAGATGGATGATCTGTACCGAGAAAAGGAAGCATCAGAGATGCTGGCAGCTAAAGTTAAGGTAGGCGCAGTAGGTGGCACATAGAGTCGGGGAAAACACTTAGCATTCACACACTGGTATTTTTTATTTAACATGTATCTGTTACACATTCGCAAACAGCATCTTCAGATGATGTACTAATAAACATGAACAAAACAGTATGTATCCTTAAGCATAAGTAAATGTATTTCAAATTGATGGTATGAAAGTATCCAAATACTTTATTAAAATATGTATGTTAAGGTTGAAACAGGTTTTAAATAGCAATGTGTTTACAGAAATACTAATATAGACAAATAATAATTATTTATTACCAGTGTGCTCCCATCAGACATGACAAAAATAGAACGCACTAAATAAATAAACCTTTTGGAGAAAGAAGAGTTGTGAGTATGTTCACAAAAACACCATACAGTGAAATGCGGAGGGGTTTTTAAGTGGGACTGCTGCTCTGCGAACTGGGACATAGACCCATCAGTATTGGAATTATGAATAAAGTGATGTACCTTGAGACATTAGAGGAGAATTTAATTTCATCAGCCAGTGAAAGGGAGACGGGAGAAGAGAGGCATTTTAATAACTGCAAACAGTTACAAATAACTCGACTGGATGGCCTAGTGTTTAGGGCGTTGGCCTTGCAATCAGTAGGTTGGGGGTTCGATCCCAACTGCTAGCGTCACCGCTGAGGTACCCTTGAGCAAGGTACCGTCCCCACACTGCTCCCCGGGCGCCCCTCCTTGGCGGCAGCCCACTGCTTCACTTGGTGAATGGGTTGAAATGCAGAGAAAGAATTTCACATTGTTCACATTGTACTGTGGTGTGTTCACACTATAAGGGTTAATAAATTAAATAACACAAAACTGATGTATTAAAAAAGGGAGCTTCAGTCCTGAATTGAAGATAATTTGCTGAGAAGAACAGGCCAAAGTTAAACTACAGTGCAGCAAAATTTAGTTCGTTCTTACCGTAGATGTCTCAAAACTGTAACAGTCAACCATGACTTTGATGCTAGATTTTTTTATTTTATTTCAGCATATTTGTTTGTACTTATGAATACATACGTTTTGATCATAAGTCTAATGATCAAACTGTACTCTGGAATATGTTAACAAAAGCATGAGTTGTTTCCCTTTGCTGTATATTACATCTTTATGGTCTTTACATGTCAGAGCCTGCCTGTCTTTTTCTCTGTAACATCTCTCTGGTATCCTTTTTTTCCTTGTTCTCACTCAAAGGCTATGGAGAGCAAGCTACTGGTTGGAGGAAAGAACATTGTAGACCACACTAACGAACAGCAGAGGATTCTGGAGCAGAAGAGGCATGAGATAGCAGAACAGGTAACATTTTAAGTAACAAATTTATCCCGTCTCTTTAATGTTGCAAAGAAAGACATTGATTGTTTGAGGCTTATGGGCCTCAAAGCTCTTAGAGACTTTTAGCTTGTGACCAAGATGCTGATTGAAATTCTTGTGGTAATTGTCTTTCCTGTAAGTAATAGAATCATTATTCCTCCATTATGACTATTCAGGACACGGATAAGGATCTTGATATCGTCAGGAGTAACTTTTACTAACTGCATTATTACTGTCTGTAGTGCTACAGAGTTTTATTTTGAGTCAAATTTACTTGGAGATACTAGAAAGAATGCTTAGTTTAAAATCAGTTCAGTTTATATTCCATGCTTTTAAATAAACAACATTCTACATTATACTACACATTTACTGTGTTCTTTTTGAAACCTTAATAAAACACATTTTCCTTCGTGGGTGCTTGTTTGTTTGAACAGAAAAGACGCGAGCGGGAGATGCAGCAGGAAATGGAGTGTCATGACGAAGAAACACTTGAGCTCAAGGAGACATACAGCTCTCTCCAGCAAGAAGTTGACATCAAGACCAAGAAACTGAAAAAGGTACAGCAGCGCACACATGTTCCTTCAGGGTGTATTGGTTCCATGCCTCTGCGGGATTTAATTTTAAATGAGTGTGAGTTACCCAATCACCACATGCTTCTCAAGATGATTATCAGTAATACATTTAAGAAAATTTGAATCCATGATGAAATAGCTGCTTTTGCTCTGGCATAAGATAATGGTGTTAAAGGCCATGTTCTGAAAAGTGTGTGTAATGCAGTTTGTCTGTTGGAAGCAGTTCTGTTGCTGCCTAAATCTTTTCACTAGCGCCGTCAAATGTCAGATTTAGCAAGATCGTGTATGTGAGCCGTTCTATTTTTAGCTTCTAACTCAGCTCTTCCAAATCATTTGTTTGAGGCCAACTGTCCCAGAAACTCCCTGTTCCCATTCCCGTTCATACATGACTAGACTTTGAGTCATTTACGTCCGCCTGGCTGAACCTGTGTATGCTTCTTGTGCTGCTATTGCCATAGTGATTATCATTTCTTGCTCTCTCTCTCTCTCCCTCTCTCAGCTCTTTGCTAAGCTGCAAGCAGTGAAGGCAGAGATTCATGACGTCCAAGAGGACCACATTAAAGAGAGGCAGGAGCTGGAGCAGACGCAGAACGAACTGACCCGAGAACTCAAACTAAAGTATGAACATTGTTCAGATTTCTCTCCTCCTTTCATTTTTTTCCACCATCTCCCTTTTGCTCTTTCACTTCACCCCTTTTTCAGTCATTTTCTTCAGTTCTTGTTTATCTGTATTTGCTTTGTCCTGTCTTCCCGCACCAGCCATGCTTCCATTATCTCTCTAAAAGCCTACACAAAAAAAAAATCAATCAATCTATTCCCTCACCAGTCACATTAACGCTCCTCTTTGTGTGTGTGTGTGTGCGTGTGTGTGCACTTGTATGTCTGTGTGTAAAGCACAGTCTACTCAGAAATGAACAGTGCACATTCTTAAAGGTAAAGATCATAATAAACCGTGAAAGCTCCCTGACCAGATTAAATTTACGTGATGAGACAAACTGGCTAAAAGTAATGGTACTACTTTGCTGCTAATGCCCCCATTACAGTCAGTTAAAAACACAGCCCTGGAGGATCGGAGGATTGTTTACCACACTGTCCCTGTAGAGTGCCAACGTTTACCCTCTGTGTCATTCCCTGCAGGCAATTGATAATTGAGAACTTTATCCCACTGGAGGAGAAGAATAAGATTGTCACGAGGGCCATCTTTGATGAAGAGGATGACACCTGGAAGATGAGACCAATCACCCGCATTCACGAGTATGCAAATATGCAATAACTATATTATTTGCACTGCTGAGCTATTAGCTGAAGTCTTACCACTGAAGATATGTAGCGTGGGTGGGCTTCATGACTGTTGCTTCTGTGTTTTCCCTCTCAGTGATCAGCAGATGATGAACAGGCCGGTGTCTGCAGTGGGCTACAGGAGGCCTCTGAGTCATCACGCCCGCATGGCCATGATGATGCGTCCTGATGCAAGATACAGGGTGCGTGACTCTTTACACCACTGGGACACCATGTATAAGTGCAAATTGAAACCGTCCTGTCCTTTGCCAAGTAATCCCTGTTAGCAGAGTTACTGGAAATGTATTTGCTTCACTGGACCTTGCAGTATTTATTTTTGTAGTGTAAGTCTGTCTTCTTGCCATTGCAGTCCCCTCGCATGTGTAAAAATAACTGGTAAAAATTGGGTTTAGCGTAACTGAAGGAAATTTTTTTTTTTAAAGGCAAATATAAGCAATGGCTTTGTTGTACACACTAAGGGTGTTGAAATTAATCACATAATTGATGCATCGCGATGCAGACGTGGACGATGATGCATCGATGCAGTGGCAGGACATAATCGATTATATCATGATGACAT
>JBBPCY010000136.1:981773-997564 GCA_037974405.1 Brachyalestes nurse
ACAGAATGAATGGACACAAATTCCCACAGAAACTCCAAAATCTTGTGGAAAACCTTCCAAGAAGAGTGGAAGCTGTTGTAGCTGCAAAGTGTCCCAATACTTTTGTCCATATAGTGTATATAAAACTGAATTACACTACATGTCATTCCAAATGCAGTAACACACTCTACTCTTCTGGGAAGGCTCTATATGTTGGAACATTGTTGTGAGGAGTTGATTGCATTCATCCAAGAGCGTTTGTGAGGCCAGGCACTGGTGTTGAAGGATCAGTTCTAAACCATAAACTCTGCTTTAACGTATATTGGATACTGGATAGAGCTCAGTCACTCCGTAGTTCCAGCACTTGGATGAGATTTACTCCCCTCTAACTGACTCTTGACATCGGGTATAATGACCTTGGGCTCATGTGCAGCTGCTCCAGAGTGTGTTATTCTAATGGCAGCTCTTTTTAATGGAGGTTATACAAGTGCTGGGCAAAAATGAACATCTGTATCAGCAATGGGCAGATGAATGAAAAGCAATGGCTGGATACTTTTGAACATTTTTATAAACCCTTGAAAGTATTTATAAACCCTACAAACGTGGCACTACATGTAGAATGCTATATACTGTACATGCTACACAGACAGTGGGGGGTAATATAGGAGGCTGTAAATACCCTCAGCACACACTATTGGCCTAGTGATATAGTATAGCCCATAATAAAATAAATAATGTTAGACAGAGTTGCTTGTGTACAACATCTATGAGGCCCAATGCCAGACTTATTGCAACCATTAAACCCACTCCAACAGGATTTGACCAGTAATGCACCTACTAACCCATACAGTGTGTTTATCCAGCTCTATGTTTGCAAATATACAAGCCTACGATGGCCACGCACACACACACACACTCACTTATGAAGTTTACATTGAGAAAGGACACCGTTATTTCCACTTTATTTTTTTCAAGTTCTCCATATATAACATTGAAATGAATAAATGAATGATGCCTCCACAAAAAAAAACAGACATTGCTTTTTTTTTTGTCATAACACTGATATGGGTGAGCACAAATACAAGAATACACAAACACAGTCACGGTCCGAACCCAACTACACACGTAATTTCCAAATGAGGCCATGAAACCTCCACAGCCACAGCCTGTCCTGCTCTACAAAACATTATAGCAAAGAAATGACCATCGCTACAAAAGTAAAAAAAAAAACCCCATACAGTCTATTATTGTGGAAGTGCTTATAATTTTTTGGAAGTACCAATTTTTTTTTTGTCATTTTCTAAAGGAGAGTAAGATTGTGGCTACAAAATCACCAGTAAAAATAGCTTATCTCTGTAAAAACGACTCGGCCGGACGGGCTTTGGCTGTGGATAAAGTCACAAGTTTTTTTTTTTTCTTTTTCGTCTTTTTGTTTGGAAATATTCTTTAATACAACGACGACACTGTTCCTTTATTACAAATGTACAGACTCCCACTGCTGTCAGAATAATGCCCTGTGCACAATTGCTTCACTTTTGATATATTAGATCCGTTGATACTTTCCCTCAGATAAACCAATGGTGCAGTTAGCGACCTGAATTAGCGTCACAGTTTCTGAAGTGTTTTTTTTTTTCCTTTTGTTTCGGGAAGAATAATTTTAAATATCATGTATTTCTTTCATGTAAAAAGAGCAAACGAACAATCTAAGTGGTGAACATTTTACTAGTTAAGGAAACTGCATACCCATGTGCCTCCCCATTCCACCCCCTCCCACAGCCCCCACCCCGAAAAATCTATTAGACACCCTGAGTGGCATTTGAACGTATCACCCCAATGTAAACACACCCTTTCCTGCAGCTAAGTGAAGTGAGAAAAGGCACACATGAAAACACCACAGAGCTGTGGGCTACGGCGCCTACAGATTGAGGGCCATTTTGGTTCTATCAGCTTAATGGGAAACACAGTATCATTCTGACAAAAAAAAAAAAACCAAACAAACAAACAAAAAAAAAACCCTATCCAGTGCGTGCTTTCAACTTAGAGGTCTTCTCTCCGGTCATGGCAAAAGGGCACTGAGGCCTGCTAGCTCATGTAATGCTAATATGACAAAAACATCTTCATATCCACGTATCGGTCCAAGGCTACGCTCACATTGCGCGGTCCGTGTTTTCCCCCCTGACTTTGAAACAGATCAGATTACAGCTGTGTCATCATAAAGTGGACTTTTTTTTCCAAATCACTTGTCATATTGTTTTCAAAATACCTTCATTTTAAATCAGTTACATTTGTGACTGTTGGCCTTTTGACCATAACGAACGTTCGGATCAGAATTTGAATTTTCGCGTCTTGTATCATCATCATCAACAGCAGCTAATGAGGCTCTATCCGAGTTCTCATGCTGTTGACAGATGGGGGTCACCTTTTGCTAAGCAGAAAACAACAGCATTGAGAAATAAGGTTCGTAATGCGATCGTAGCCTAAGCACTGAGTGGCGGACATCTCACGTTCAATCTGCGAACCCCAAAAACCCAGACCATGCAATACAACTCAGTGAGATGTTCGAGACTGGCTCCGAATGGGGAAAGTGTATGAAAACGATAGACGGTAGACAACTCTAAAGAACAGGCTACATAATAGCTCTGCCTCAATGCTTTCAAAAACATTTATAGCTACTTATCATCACTGACAGCTATTTGAGACAGCATGCAACGAGGAAAAAAGAACTTCATGGTGCTTTTGTCAGTAAGAACAAGTAGATATCAATGTTTATCATGAACATGGCCATTATGACCAAAATAAAGACAATGATCTCCCTGCAGAGGAAACGGGGGGTATGGGACGGTCTCGGGACTGAAGATAGCTCCCAAATAAGTCCGGACAATCTGTTCAGTAGACTTTTAATGTGATTTCCCTGCTCTAACACACTGACCCAGCTCATGAAGGACTCTGTGGTAAGCTAAATCCTAAACTTGTGTGTATTTGTTTGCTGAAAACAGTACAAATGTACAGTACAGTTCTGGGACTAGGGACCGTTGCAATAGAAGGCTTCAGTTATTCTGACCCTTCAATGAGTTCTTCAGCCTGTCGCATCTGTAGCATGTGGTCTGTCACCAGAGACGGTAATTTCAGCACGTTTTCCTGCACCAAGATAAAGGAAACCGTTTTCAGAAGTTCTATTCAGTGCCTAAATAAGTGGTACCTGCTTAAAAACGGCAAATGGTAAACATTACTGAAATTGAATATATGTGGCAACCTATCATGGACAATTTATGGAGTAATGATTATTAAGTAATAATAATAATACTATTATAAGAGAATAGCACCACGTCTCTTACTCAGTGATAGATTAGTGGAGTGGGGGGTGGCTTACTATTAACAGAGGCTTTATCATTAAAAGTATTTGAGAATTACTGCTTAAATGTATTTGCAATAAACACCCAGTTTAGGTGCTTCCTTTACAACAGAAACTAATGCAACCTGCAACAACAACTGCCCACTGGATTCTATCACGCGTGTGTTTTGAACAAATGGGTAGACATACGGGATCATATGTTACAGATGCGGCAGACGAAGATTAGGCTGACAAAACTTCCCTTTTCAGAACTGCTAGTTCTACACCAGAAAGATCAGAAGACTAACCCCCATTCCCCATGTTCTCTTCTTCTAAAGCAGAGCGGCTGTGAGCACTTTCATATTCAAATGCAACTCCACATCTTTCCTGGGGAAAGGTTATGGAGAAGGAGAGGACGAGGCCAGGGAAGGTTCTGACATTATGCGAAATGGACAGAAATTTATGCATCCAACGTCTCCTCCATTCTCTCGCTGTGAGAGCGAGAGACGCCGGACCGCATATCAATGGCAATCTTAGAGCGAAACACTCAACCTCGGGTTTTTCTGACTCTATTTTCACTTTCAGATTCAGTTTGGGCCATTGCTTGGAGTTCAGAACACTTTAGGCATGGCGGCTTCGCTCTAAATCTCGACGCTGCCCGGATGCTGACTTGAAGGGAACTCTACGTTTCACAGACAGAATACAGATTTACACTGAACAGCAACAAACAGGTAAAAGACATATGCATTGTGTCCCACTCCTTTTGGTGTGATCAATAGACATCTTTTAGTTAATCATTGTGTTTGTTTTTTTTCCTTTTTCGAAAGATTTTGGCTGAAAGGTCATCAGTTGGCATTCAACAATCTCGAAAGTGCACACAAGTCCTGTTCGGTATGTCGCTTTCGCGGCACCTAAAGAACGATACCACTTCTACAGCGTGGCCTTCCAGCTGGAGATGAGTGTTGTTCTTGCGAAATAAGGAGGCACGACGTTCATTTCACAACTCGTTACGATTCACACTGCTTTTGGTGTCATGGTTGGCGTCGGAGACAAATATCTAGCGTGGCTTGTCCCATCACAACTGACACAACACCAAACAATACTAAAGAGCAGGACCACCATGAAGTTACTACGATGCATCTTCACAGGTACAGACTCAACTGCAATTGTTTAACACTAAGACGGGTTAAGAACAGACTACCTTTTTTTTTTCTTTTTTTTTTTAAATCACCACTGTCCCATTTACATGAGCATAACATACACGGATAAAAGCCCGACAGCCGTCGACCGACCGAAAAACAAGGCTCCGAAACAGGGAACTTTACAAACGAACCTCAGCATCCTTAGATTTTAGAAACGTACCTTTACATTATAAAACACGCTGTATCCTGCCACCACAGTAAAATGGGTCTTTTTTTTTTTTCTTTTCATTTTGTCTCCTATTGGTAGTAATACAGCTTTTCAAAAGATATCATTTCTCTGATAAGCTACAATAAGAGAAAGAATTAACAATTACACTGGAAAAATATATGTATGTTTATATTCTATATATAGTTTTTTGTCTTTTTTTTATACAGAATGTATATATAGTGTAGTTATGGCCATCTCGGCAAAAAGGAATAAAGGCAACGAACACCACACGTCTTGTGCCGCGGTCGCGTGTCACAAGGGTTCGTGCGGTCGCTGGATGGGCGGTGTCAGTAAAGAAAGCGTGGGTTAGTGGCACTTTGTGCATTTCAAAAATAAAAAATCAAGAATAAGGCTACAAGGGTGTATGCTCGTCGGACACTAGCTGAGTAAGGACTTTGTGGTTCAAAGGTTTTCCCCTCAAGGTATTTCATATGTTTTACCCCCCGCCCCACCCCCCAAAAAAACCTACAAAACAAAAACCCAAAGGAAAACACCAGAGTACATCGTCCAGAATGTCTGTACAGATCAACAGAGAGAAAAAAAAAATCCATTAGTAGTGTATTTCCAGACAGAAAGGACATCTTGGGTCATACCGAGAGCTTGACAGGGTAAAAGTCAGTTAAAGAAGATCCAGAGAAGGTTCTGCTTCCTTTGCCGTGGAATTGCTTTTCCTGTCGTTTTAAACTGTCTTTACATTCCCATAGGAAATGTTGCTGGCATTTCAAGGAAAACCCGGATGATCGTACACATCTCTTCCTCATCCAATGATCATTTATGCGTCTTTATTTCAACAGAGACTACTCGGACTCGGTCGTCACAAACACGTTATAAAATAAATATACAGTACAACCTTATCACAGTTCATTAGTTCATAAATATGGAATAAATAATAAATACACATCGGAATTCTCCATAAGCCTTGGGTATCTCAGGATTTAGAAAAAAAAACAAAAACAAACAGAACGTAATGCAAAACAACAACAACGACAACAACAACAAAAAAAAGGACAGCCTTATAAAATTATCAAAACTTTGTCCGATAAAAATATTTGCACTTAAAAAAAGTTTTCAAACTCTATCGTCAAAGGAAACAAGGGATACAAAACAGATGGCATCTTTTTTTTCCCCCTAAACGTTTTGTCTTTTATTCTTACATTAATGCTATAACTGGAGGGGCCATGTTGCATTTTTCTTTTCTCACAGCAGGAGGTGAACTCAAATAAGAAAGAAACATGAAAATAAACGATATTAAAAGATAGATAACGACAGATTTAGAGAGCAGTAATAAAAACGATGATAGTAATAATTTAAAGAGCATTGATAATCAAACCTATAAACTACTCACTGAAAAGAAGTGCAATTTTGTTTTTTAATCATAAATATAACAGATATAACTATCTATGACTGTATTGGACTGAGGAGAAAACACATTATATTACTCTAGCATAAATATTGCAAATGAAAGGACCGGTGTTTCTGTGATCGAGTATTAATAAATAAGTAAATAAATAAAGTTCCGACATGGGTAAACACATAGATTAGAGGACCGACGTGAGATTCTCTCCAGGCGTAGTGTGAGTATGTGTTAGAGCTGCACAGTATATGGTTTGTGAACTGTTATCGCGAGCTTCGCTTTGCAATACTGATATCACAGTAGGCTACAATATGAAAATGGGCTCCCTAACCAGTAAGAAGGAGTTTTGCTGTTAGTGTCTGGATGGCGTAAGTGATTTTTAACCATGGTATGTTATAAATTTGCTAATGTGTTTTTGCAGGTCATTTCACAAACACAATATGTAGCACTGGAATTGCAATTCTAGTACTTTGTCCATAATGTGCAGCCCTAGAGTGTGTGTGTGTGTGTGTGTGTGTGTGTGTGTGTGTGGCTGTGTTTCTGAAACAGCTCCTTATTTCACAGATTTTGCTTCCTCCAGCTTGCCTTGATGCTTCAGCTAAATTAAAACCCACGGAGAACAAGCTGCATACCTGCTTTACCTCTGGGGATAATAACGAGCACTATGCTGGGTCTCAGCAGCCTGTGGATATGATCATTCACTACATGGAGTGTGTGTCTGCTCTGATAAAGGGGCAGCAGCCAACTCGCCCCTCCACCCCCCCCCCGCTGGCAACACAAGGACGAGTCTTGCTTTCATCCGCAGGACTGGGCTCACTTGACTCTTGATAGAGGCTGAAGGAATCTCTTCTTCTTCGTCCTCCTTCTTCTCTCTTTAAACCGTTCCGAGATGAAATCAAAAGGTGTAAAAAAACACCCATAAAACTACATAAAAAAAAAAAAAAAACGTTAGCAAAAAAAATAAAAACAGGTCTTTTTCCCCCGTGCCTAAATAAACTGAAGGATTTGGTTCCATTCTTTTCACTCTCCGATTCCAATCCAGCAGCGTTTTTTTTTTTTTTTTTTGAATTTTGGTCCTTATATTAATATGTATATATATATTATATATTTCTTTTTTTTCTCATCACAGAATGCTCCCTGGGATGAAGGCTGTTGTTGTTCAAAACATACCAAAAAATAAAACCTGAATGCCCTTTTTTTTCCCGTGCGGACCACTCCTACGCACTCGCTTCGGCTCTAGGCGCTGTTTCTCTCCCGTGCCTCTAGGGGGCGGTCCCGCATGCAGGAGTCACACCTTAATGCCTTTCACGGCCTGGTTGATGGTCTCCAGCAGAGCCTTGTTCTCAGGATTCTGGTAGCAGTCTTTATTGGTGTACATGTCAGTCAGAGTGCTCACGTAGCTTTCAAAATTCTGCTCTGTGATCGGTTCCTGCTGCGATGCAAAAGTGAGAGAGGAAATTGATGCCCGCCGTGCAAAACAAGTTGCGTCTAAGTGAGTGCGGCTGCGTGTCAGTGCATGCGGGCCTATATGTGTGGAAATTTGAGACAATAAATTACATTCTTTGCTGTGTTATTGCGCAAATGGCAGCTTTTGCGCACTTCACTTCACTAACAATTGCTAATCAAGTAAAGCACATTATATCCTTACGATGTTTTGCTCAGAATGTGGTGAATTAAGGCAATTTGAGTGGTTTGAAGAGGAGCTAGGAAGGATAACAATAGATGTTGTGGCAGATTGTGCTACTAGAAACTCACGCTGTGTTTATTGGTACATGTACGAGTGTGATAGCTCACCATGTGCGGCAGGCGGATGTTGGCCAGGCTGCGTATAAGGGCTTGGCTGAGTCCTGACAGCTCCATAAACAGTGCTTCATTCTGCTCTTCAATGATCTTATTCTCCTGCTCAATGTTCTTTAGGTTCCTCTCCATGGATGAGATCTGAAGGGCAACATGAATGCAAGGAGACAGTCACTACTAAGTCAAGCTTGAGGTGGGTGATAGGAGCTCATATTTATGTCACAGTTTTTTTTTACCCACCACTGCAATTCCACTTTTTACTTAGGTCTCCAAAAATGTTTCCTGTAATACAGGTGACACGCTGCTCTACATTTGCTTAGTGTACTTACCTGCCTATTGGATTGGTTTTGCTGTTCAAGCTTAGGTTTAATTTTGTCTCAGAGATAGGGGTGTTTGTGGTTCACTGTTTTGGGGCTTAAATGGGGTCCACGGTATCTCAAAATCCCTTTCATGTGACAATTTCTTACCAGTTACTGCCCTAACTAAAGGCTGTCTTAAACAGCACAACTGGAGAAGTACGGAGGTACAGGACTCAGTATCTGATCTTTTTTTTGTTGCATGGTTCATTCTAAGGCTGCATGATACTAGTTTTAGCTACATAATGCTTTTTTTCCCACACACGTTGTGATATCTTTAATATGACAGTGAAAGATTGGTCTTACACAAGATCATTTACTTCTGTTGGATAACTCTGACTCTTTGTAACACCCATAGAACACTTGTCTGTAACTGAGATTAATTGGTCATGATGCTCTCAGCACACTGTGATTAGTTGGAGAGCTCATTTGCAAACTGCATATGAATATTACAACAGCTAGTATTGCAGTAATGATTAAAAACATCATATTGTGTATCCCTTAAATCTATTAAATGGCAGTTCCCACAAAAATGTGGTCAAAACTGTGTGTGATGGTAGGATAAAAACGGTTCACCTGTGTTTGCAGGTTGGCCATATCAGCTTCCATCTCATTGTTGGACTCACTCAGCTCAGTGATTTCTTTATTGAGTTGCTTGATGTCCTCATCATTATCCAGCACTGTAGAGGGAGATAATTAACAGCCCAGAATGTTTAAATAACAACAGACTAGAGCGATTTAGTAGAGTGGAAAGAAAAACAGTCCATTATTCTCACCGTCACTGGCCCTGAATTTGTTGCCGAGATAGTCCTCTCCAGGAAACTTAGCCTTCTTCTTAGCCAGGGAGGCTCGAGGACAGCCAGAGAGACTAAAAACCAACCATGTAATGAATAGATGTACTAGTTTGTTCAAAAAAAATCACATTCACACAATTCCTAATAATCTTAAATAAAGTTCATGTGGCAAGACTTATTTGGTGTTTGCATCGTTAGTTGTGTGGAGCTATTGTTGCTAATGTTGTCAATGAAAAAAGGAAGCTAATACACTGGTTAGCAATCTCAAATAGACTGGCGTATCCGCTTTCCGATATACAACACTTATCTACTAAGTATAGGCAAACGTAAAAATGAAGGTAAGTACTGATTTTAGCTATGCAATATGCTTTGGTCTATTCATGATTAGTGTGATGATTGAGCATGCGGGCTGCGTAATGCTAACTGCTATAGACAAGCTTCTATGAACTTGTAAGCTACATTAGCCTTACAGCTCAAAACTAAAGATGAAAACATCAGACACCAAACATCTCGACTGACTGACTACATTTAGAATAAGCTAAAAGTTAGCTAATATATTTCCTAAAGTAAAGAAAATCTTTCACTATTTGATTAGCAAGTCAAGTTTAACTGATGGACGGTGTCTTATATTTTGCACGGTGAGGAGTCCGTACCTTCGGTGGGTGAGGAAGCTGCCGTTGGCGTGGCCTGATCCATCGCAGCCCGGTGTGGGGCAGGTGGGTCCCTCTGGTTTAAAGGCCTTCCAGGAAAAAGGTGTCCCATTCAGCAGCCCCTCTTTTTGACGGCGGGCAGCCAGCGGGCACCCATACGCACTGCGGTGTGTCGCATACTTCCCACTGATATGACCCAGACTGTCACAGCCTGGCACTGGACACCTGAGAGGGAGAGAGAGACAGAAACAGAGAGAGAGAGAGAGAGAGAGATGATGGAAGACAAAAAGGAGAGTGAAGGTGAGTAAGAGAGAGGGAGACAACAACAAGAGAGACAAGGGAGATCAGAGACGCTTTTGTATGAAGACTTTATGAAGGTCAGGTCATATGACCGACTGATGACCGATTAACAGCAAGAGCATTCGTCTGGTCAGAAATATCGCCTTGTCATTACCCCTTCAATTGCACCCAGTTAGCTCTGCATCTCGCCTTGTTAGTGCTCTTTCAATCCGGCACTAAATACTGCAATTAGCATCCTAGTCATGCGCCACGACCCTCAGAGCCATGAATATTCCTGCACCTTTGGACACGTCATTTTCACAGGAATTAGTTTTGTGTTAGCAAGGTGTAAAACAAGGTGATATCTGAGCAGACAGAGGGCAGGCAGTACTTTTTACACTGTCCAGTACACTGGCCTTACATTAGAAAAATAAATAACAAGCATGCACATTCACATAGAGTTTTCTATCATGTTTATGGTGGTGCACCTGGAAAAGCCAGGTTCTGTTTGAGAGGCCTTGGCTAAACTTATTAAGGATACAGTGCACTGCAATAAAATGGTTGTCAGTTTGTCGAGAAATCTGCTAGTGTGAATATGTACTTGGCTCATTTGTTTTTTTTTTTAATCATACCACATATGCTACCATGTAGTGTGTACTAAAATGTGTCGCTCTCCTTTTGGGTTTTTAAAGTGAACATCCCAACTATACAATACCGTACAGTATTGTAAAAGCCTTTCTACGCGGTACGAACTTTAAAAGCTCGGAGTCCTCCTTGTCGTCCTTGGTGGGGGTCGTTTTTATTCCGCCTTTCTTGGCACGGGGGCACCCAGACAAACTGAAAACAGAGAGTATGCAGCCCATGATGAGAGTAGCCAGAAAGCAATACGGGCCTAGGACTACAGACCACTGGACATAAGTAATCATTTGAGCCAAATAAGACAGGCCAAATCCAAATAACAATACAGGTAGATGCAGCAGATAGCAGGCAAGCAAAAGAGTGGGGAACAGCACAGAGAACCTGCCAGAAAAGTAATCAGTTTGCAAATAGCATGCACAAACATAAACCAGATCATCAGTTTTGTTCCCCATTCTAAGGCATTACTCGGGAAGGGTCAGATCTGCACTACTGCATGTGTCGTGCATGTGTGAGTCCTATCACAGCTACCACTGTCTCACGCTACATGTCTTTGTCCTGCTCTGTGTGTGTGTGTGTGTGTGTGTGTGTGCCTGCGTGTATGTGTGTAAGAGAGATTGTGGGACCAGCCATACCTTCGGTGAGAGGCGTAGTTGCCAGTGATGTGGCCGGAACCATCGCATCCTGGGGTGGGGCACCTGGTCAAACAGGGTCAGTGGTGAGACATTACTTGGCTTGGCAATGGAAACTGCAATATTCAGAATCAATCATCATACTCTCTAAAAATTTATACTTCTGTAACGAGGTGTTCTCAGAAAGTTAGCCAAAATCTGAATACATCTAATCGGAAGTCAAGTATTAAAAAAAAAAACCCACACATTTATGGCAGCAGTCACCAACCCTGGTCTTGGACACCAGACCTACCCTAGCTAATATATATATAACTGAATAGACAGAAGAATGTGCTAAACTCCAAAGATCTCCAGGAGTAGATCTCCACCACTGACTAAGAGTATGTTATTCATTTCAATCGATTGTTGAAATCAATCGATCGTTCACCTTTGAACAGCTACACGTCTGTTAGGCTTTGAGTTGGCTTGTCTTCTAATGGTGAAAAGAGTAAGAGCTTTTAGGTGTTTTTCTGATGGGGACAGTTTTGGTGCTCTGTTTGCTGTTCACTTGTTAAGAGTCCTCATTAGATCTTCTCCTGCGTTCTACTACTTTTCCTTTGAGATTCTCCTTTCTAGTGTAAATCATCTATCTAACCTTCTCAGAATTAATAACACCCTCTAAAAATAAGCATTTTGCAGTTTATGCTTGAAAGGGATTTTTTGGTAGCACTCTGTAATGTTTGTTTTCCAACCTGAAGGTGAATTTGTAGGCAGAGAAGAGGTAACCATAGGAAATCTACCATCCTGCTAGAGTTAGGACTTATTAGCAGTGTTTTTGTCCAAATAGGCCTCTCAGAAGCAGACGTTAAAGCTTTCAGAAGCACACAGTACAGCCAAGATAGCGCTGTAGCAGAGAGGAATAAAGGAAGCAGAGGTAGAAGACATACTTGAGTTCAGCTGTGTGTGCTGCCATGAGGGACCGGAGACTCTTATCAGCAAGAGGACACCCAGACAGGCTGAGAGACAGAAGCAGAGAAACAGGGAAGAGAAAAAAGGGCGGAGAGGAAAGAGAAAGAGCCCAGAGCGTCCCTTGTCAGTACCCGAGTAACAGAACATGCAAGAAAAGGAGCATGAACAAAAGGAACATCTGTACAGTTTCCATCAACTGGCACACAAGTAATTTTGTTGAGTGAATGTCGTCCAGAAACCCTCCTGAACCCAGACAGACTAGACAGTAGGGGGCATACCCCTGGAAGGACAATGTTATTGGATGATGGGATGTTAAAAATACTTTACCTGCGGTGGGATGCATAGTTTCCAGTGATGTGACCACTGCCGTCACAGCCAGGAGTGGGACACCTGCACAAAGAAGTAACGACAGAAAAGAAGAGACGTTATGGTCCATGACCTCCAGTTTTCTCGCGTTTTATATTTCAATTGTGACTGTTTATGTGATTTTATGTACCATGTCATCATTCATTCTTAAGAATGAAACAGTCTGTGCTCTAAGATTGGAAATGACCTTGGTTTTCATTCGCTGCCCTGTATTGTGCCTCTTTTAAAAAGTAGTCAAGGCTAAAACACTCTTTTTAACTTCATTGTGAGTCATTCAGTTGAATTTAAAACAGGCTGCTTTCACATCTTAGTGTCCATAAATGGACTGTGTGAGCTGTGGGGCAGTTTTTATATTTGAAACTGTTCAGTGTTTATGTACCACATTAAACTACGTTATTAAAGAAAAAAAGAGACAAACTCGATGACTTTTCGATGATATGGAGATGTTTCAGAGACAATGGAAATCAATAAGATTAAGAAATCATTACTAAAAAAGACAGTTCTGACCACACAGTATTCTACCAGCACTTCTGTGTCTCATAACAGCAATATATCACCAAGAAACAACAAATACCCAGAAACGATTGGGCTCCTATTCTATCAGAACGGAAAAATAAAATATTTGTTGATGAACCCCATTCTCGTAGAGGGGGGTGTGATTAGTAACGTTTTGCTGGAAGTAATTGGCCGTAATAAAATATGTGTATGAAACAATGTTTAAGTCTTACTTGCCATTACCTTTTTTCTTTACTTTGCAAAACTATTGCACAAAAGCAACAAAACATTTAATCGTAATTTGAAAATTGGACCAGTGTGTGACCAAACACTGAACTAATCACATCAAAGTAAACTTTAAGAAGAATTATAGCCCAGCTATAATAGACCAGCAAGCTATACGGTCGCAAGCTAAAGCCACACGTGAGTCTCCATCTGAATCCACTCACATGAGAAGTTCTTTTTTGCACTCCTTGGGCTGGAACTTGACCTTGAAGCTGGGTGTGGTGACCTCCCCGGGGTACTTTCTGTCATCTGGGCAGTCTTGCCCCATGTCACAGTCTTCATGGTCAGAGGAGGCAAAGGACTGGGCTGCGTGATCCATCTATACACACACACACACACACACACACACACACACACACACACACACACACACAGAACAGGGTGAATGAGTGGTGAAAAGATAACTGAGCAATATTAGGACTGTTCTTATTTATTATCAAGTAATCTAGCCATTATTTTGATGATTAATAGAGTGATCATGTCATTTATAACAAATACATTGATAATGAAACTACAGCCATGCACACAGTTGTTAGATCCTGCTAGTGTGGGTTCCCTGGATTATCAATGCGCAAAGTAATCACTGAGTCAATTCCCTGAGAGCATTCGTTTTTATTAATATTTTTTCACCGAATAATTGTAGCTGTACTATTAAATGTGTAGTATCAATTCTAATGTAAATCTGAACTTTTTGTCTTAGGGAGCCATAGTTCCAATACTGTGTTTGTAGTGGAAAAAATAATGAAGGTAGCTTTCAAATCAGGTTTCTGGCAATGTACTTTACAAAATGACTACACTTTTATATCGGAAAAATACCAATACAATTTTCATAGGAAGGTAAGATGAGTTAGTAAGTTGTATAATGTATAAATCATTTATAAATATGTTGTCCCTTTTTTTTTTTAGGCCAAATCAAACATTCACATTGGCCAGCTATAACCTTTAGGTCACACTTGGGGTGGCAGGTCTGCCCTATACTTAGTATACATTCATTAATCTTACAGCTTATTGTCCACTGCTATGATTCGGTTTATAATGGATTCAATTTTAAAAACTGATTAGTTTTTTTTTTTCCAATTTTCTCTTTGTCATAAAATATTCACCCACATTCGAAGAGCAGTTTAAATATTTAGATTTTTTTTAGTTAATCTTACTTAAATTTTATCCCTTTAATTTAACTTTGCTTTTGTGTATAAAGCTGGAAAGCCAGACCTGACTGATGAACATAAGGCTGTCATAAAGGTTTCTTTGGAAGAATGCTATAAAAGAACCACTGTTGATTTTCTAAAGATTTTCTTAAGGTCTGTCTCAAGCAATCCCACCTCATCGATCTCCTGTTAAAATCTTCCGTTAAAATCTTCTGTTAAAAGTCTTACCTCCTCTAGCTCCTCCTCCCTCTGCCGGTTGTGTTTGGTGTAGTCCAGAGGCCCCTCCCACTCCTCCTGCTTGTAGGCATGTAAGTGGGGGGAGATGCCACTGCTCCCATGGTGCAAGGAGGATGAGGAGGATGAAGAGAGGTCGGGGGAGCGCACCCCTGGGCTCGTGCTGAGTGGGCCTCCCTCTCTCTTTATGGGCTTCTTCATACTCAAGTCCAGAGTCCCGTTCTCGTCCACCTCTATCTCCATGTTCTGACAGAGAGGAATCAAAAAACAAAACAGTGTTTAAAAAGATAAACAAAGGTATACAGCAACTGTATGGCGCAAACTGAACTGTGATACAGCATCCTGTAGAGAATATTACATTATTCAGTGAGTAATGTGAGAAAACACACACACACACACACACACACACACACACACACACACACACACACACACTGTTCAGAAGTTTGCAATCCATGTTTAAAAAAACAAAAGGTTGACAATACATCTATAAAATACATTTAAACATGTAAAATACATTAGCATGCTGGTTTCAGTCTCAAGAACAATGAATGTACTATAAATTGTGCAGATGATTCTAAACTGACAGGGAAATCTCTATAACACCAAGAACCAAGTTAAAAAAATGAACATTCAGAATGCCTTTAATTCAGAATGCCTTTAATTCAGAATTCAGGTGGTAATCAAAATCTAATTGGAGAGGGCCCTATTACCCAATAAAGCTACGGGGTGCAATCTAAATGAGCAGCAGACCCCGGTATTGGCAGTTAACTTGATGATGCTGCACAGAGCCAGAATTGTGTGCTATCCTGTGGCTGTGGGGTAGCAGTGCAGGCAACAAAATGTGGTTCTCACAGTTAAATGATGAGATGTGACAGCTATGTGCCAAGGTTTCTTTTCAGTTTAAACCCTGTCCAACCACAGAGCTGCACTATATTGACAAAAGTACAGTCTTAATGCTTCAGTGTACCAAGACATTTTGGACAACGCCATGCTTCCAACTCTGTGGACACAGTTTGGGGAAGAACCTTTTCTAGTCCAGCAGGACTGTGTCCCAGAACACAAAGCAGCTCCATAAAGACGTGGCTGGAGGAGTT
>JBBPCY010000136.1:1015772-1027263 GCA_037974405.1 Brachyalestes nurse
ACCAGTCAAGTTCTTCCACACTGAACTCCTCCAGCCACGTCTTTATGGAGCTGCTTTGTGTTCTGGGACACAGTCTTGCTGGAATAGAAAAGGTTCTTCTCCAAACTGGGCCCACAGAGTTGGAAGCCTGGTGTTGTCCAAAATGGCTTGGTCGGCTAAACCATGGAAAACAGGTGTATCCCAATACTTTTGACCATATAATGTTTGTATGTATGCATGTATCTGTCAATTTATCTATTTTAAACCAACACTCAAAGCTAGTTCAGCATTGCAACAACTGAGAGGATGCATTTGTAGGTGGGACATGGATTGGTCAAGTATAGTGTGTGGGCCCACATATGGGTCCTTGCAGTTTACGGGTTTAAAGCGTATAGGTGTTTAAGACGTGTAAGAAAACATGGCAGCCCGATATATAACTGACCCTGATGCTGCTAGATGTGGCAGTAAATTGCTGCCTCGTAAACTTCATGGCACGCTTTGACCGTGAAATGAGAAACGAGAGCTCGAACTGTCAGAGCTATAAGAGCTGCTTGACTGAGCCATTTCAACCAACAGTGGTCACTGCACTGCAAAAGTTCACAGTGGCAAGATACAGATGAACCTGACAAGGTCAACACAATGAACCACACACAGTCTATCAGACTGCGGTCAATTTAATTCAAAACAGAATATACAGCTAAACAAGCAGTTATCATCTCTAGGGGTTCCTTCAATCTGTCCTTCATTCTTGTAGTAGTTAGTAATTAAGCCTTTAATCCAGAAGCAAAAAGCATTTCTGTATTGAATCTCTTCTCTTTTAATAACAAGATGTCTTCAGGATGTTTGGTTATGCAAAGGACACAATCTCCCAAAGCCTAAAAATATGTACAGTTTTATAGCGTTTGTGGAACCAGCTGCTATTTTGAACAAGCAAATGCACATTGATATATTTCACACTTTAGTGGAGCCTTTTATTGTTGCTCTGATTGATCTATAAGCCCTTAGTTATCCGAACTCTCTGCACATAATCACTCAGAAACTGTCTCAGTGCATCCAACAATAAGGGCAGCATGGTGTTCATTTATATAATGACAGAGAACATGGTGGCACACAGAGTTCCTAATGTTATTCTAAGTCAAAAGTTATTCTGGAGGTAGATTTTAAAGAGATAAAGGGAATAAGGCCAAAGAATATGAATTTACGGCCGGCCATAAGTTAGGCTAGGGTTACTCCTACCGAACAGAGCATCTTGCCAGCAACACATTCTGAGAAAACGACGATGGTCCCAATAAACTTCTATAAATCTGCCACCAGAGAAGGTACAGTGCGTGCACGTTCACTAGGAGCGTTGAAATTAATCACATAATCGATGCATCGTGATGCGGACGTGGACGATTCTGCATCGGTGCAGTGGCAGGACATAATCGATTATATCATGATGACGTTGCTTGATTTAAAAAATCTAGTTAAAAAGAAGCACTGCAGAATGTTTTGTTTTTGAAGGCTGACCATATTCATGGAAAATGTAGGCTAGGCCTTTACTATTTACAATTTCTGTTTACGTTTTGATGAGCCATGTCTATATTCTTTATTTCTGTTTACAATTTACAGTACTGATCACAATTTTTGTTCACATTTTTCGGTTTTGTTGGATAAAATCGTGAGCTTACTTCTCACTACTTGTATTTGAAGCATAATGTGAAGTCATGTAGAAAATTGATGGGATGCATCGGGATATCGAATCGAATCGAATCGTTGATATGATAATTGTGATAATCGTAATCGAATCGAATCGTGAGGCCTGTGAAGGTTCACACCTCTAATGTTCACGTCGTCCAGAGTAAAACGTATCAGTGCATTGCTTAGTTGTTTTCTGTCACTATGTCAAACATAAACAATCCCTCCTTTTCACTGAGTGACAGTGCATGCTCATTTACAATAAAATTAGACTAGGCAAGAGCTTTTCATTTTTAATTTTTAATTAATGAATAATCAAATATGACTTTATGCTTGATTTAAAGTCCCATTCATACATTTTCTTGTTCAAATAATGGACAGAATAGAAACCTGAAATTTGTTGGCTTTTTTTAGACTGTGTTCTTTATATATCTAGTAGCGTATTTTATATATAATATCAAATACTACATCAGCCCTGAGAGCACGAGAGTAACAGGGGAGTAACAGGGAAGAGGAGATTTAAAGACAGAAATAGCCTTAAAGCAGGAGCGTTCTTTAAAATAATGGACGGTTTAAATGTTAAGGCCGTGGTTAAAAGTGAACTGGAAGTGGCAACTTAAAAACGGCACAGACACACACTCACACACAAACACAGGTGAAGTTCTGGCATGTTTGGACAAATCTGTCTTACCTCAGCTCCTGTCCTACCATTTCGGTGGGGGCTGCGGAAAAACAGAGAGACAATAAGGAGTGCGAAAACAGAAAAACAGAAAATGCCTGAGTGCAAATAACCGCAGGGAACTACAATCAATAACTCAGGAGTGCATGGAGATCCCTGGAGAGCGCATGCAGAAACATACATGACTGCGTTAGCAGGGAAAATACACACACTCACACACACACACACACACACACACACACACACACAC
Source organism: Brachyalestes nurse (assembly GCA_037974405.1). Taxonomy (NCBI): domain Eukaryota; kingdom Metazoa; phylum Chordata; class Actinopteri; order Characiformes; family Alestidae; genus Brachyalestes; species Brachyalestes nurse. The sequence goes on from JBBPCY010000136.1 coordinate 1,018,358, forward strand.
GCAGTCCAAGAACAACTGATTCAGCCAAAACATTCCAGTTTGATGCAGCTTTCAGCGCAAAACCAATGATTAATTATTGCAGCTGAATTTAAAGCAAAATGAGATTAAATCCAATGCGAAATTGTGCCATCAGCTGTAAACATAAGCTTCTTGTTTTCCAAATCAGTACCTTGGAGAGCAACACTCACGGTGAAACATCAGTTGCAGTAAAATTAAAATAGTTGCACATGCGCTGCATTACATAGGTCTTCAAATTAAAAGAGTTTAAAAACTTTTCATTAAGACGTGTTTTGATACAGGCAACAGCTCAGAGGGAGACAGGCAGGATTTCAAAGCAAAACATCATTTCATATTGTTCGCTGCTTGGTGATGTAGCGTTGCATTTCTGTATCTTTCATCATGCTGCCTGTCTGCCTACTCCACACTGAGCCCGTCCATAAATCCTTAACCGAATGCTCTCGGTGTTGCTCGCGCGACGATAAGATCAGTCTAGAAGGTCAGCAAGCAGGAACTGCCTGGATGGAGCTGAAAACTGAGGCTTAGCTGACCAGCAGAAATGATGCTTAGCTGACCAGCAGAAGTGATGAGTCTACAGCTGGACACAGAGAGAGAGAGAGGGAGAGAGAGAGAGAGAGAGAGATGGAAAGAAAGAGAGACTTACTTCTTCCTCCCTTGGACCGCGTGCGTGTCCGCTTCTCGTCAATATCCAGACTCATCTGTTACAGCGGGAGAAAAAAGGTTTCAGTCACTGCTGAAGTCCTAAACTTCAGTACTGAACAGCAACATCTATCTATTTATCTATCTATCTATCTATCTATCTATCTATCTATCTATCTATCTATCTATCTATATGGCCAAAAGTATTGGGACACCTGACCAACAGAAACTTTAATGACATTCAATTCAAATATAGACTTTAATATGGAGTCGGTCCCTCTTAGCAGCTATAACAGCTTCCACTGTTCTCTGAAGGCTTTTCCACAAGATTTTGGAGTTTCTGTGGGAATTTGTGTCCATTCATTCTGTAGCATTTATGAGCATTTATGACACTGATGTTGGACGAGAAGGTGAATTCCTAAACCTCAGTATTGAAAAGGAACATTTTAGGCTCTTGTGCATTTTTCAATACACCTCAATTTCTGTGAAAGAATATGGAAAAATGATTTTTCTAGTGAGGACCAGCCAAATGACATTTGATCCTAAATAGAAACACAGATTCAGAGAAACAGAGCACAGTCAGTCACACACAACCTGAAGCATTTCCATCACATACAGCCTCATTTTTATTCCCCCTTTTTGCAGCGCTTACACTGGTGACTTATCAGATAACCTCATCTTTTAACTCCGAGAGGGAAAGACAGAGATAGACAGAGAGAGAGAGAGAGAGAGAGAGTCTAGGAAAGAAAGAAGTCATAGAATTAAAATGGGGAAACACAAACCCCTACAAAAATTACAGAAAAAGGGAAAAGAAAAGAGACCTTCCACTAAATAAGAGGGGAAATCTACAGTTATATAGAAGTAAAACTAATCACTTGAATAGAAGTAAAAGGGAAAACTTCACTCCTGAACAGAGGAGAAATGATGACACTCCTATAAAAGTGAAAGGAAAACCTACACTGTTACAGAAGTGAAAGGGAAATGAACTACGCTGTTAAAAAAGTAAAAAAGGAGAAAAAACTACACTCTTATAGAAGCGAAAGGAACAAAAAAACTACACTGTTAAAGAAGTTAAAGTGACACAACCACACTCTCACAGAAGTGAAAGGGACACAACTAGACTTGAAAAGAACTGAAAGGACAAACTACATTCATAAAGAAGCAAAAAGGGAAAAAGAGAAAGGGAAAAAACTGTGCTCCCTCTTTCTCGCTTTCCATCACTTCATCACCCTGCAATTTGCTGCACCTGAACAATCAATATGATTAGCTGGTGCTTTTTTTGGTGGGAGTGAGGGGCATCTGTGGGAGGAAAAAAAGCCCATTTGTGACCGAGTGGTAATTATAATAGTAATAATAAGCATAGGGCTAACAATAATACAAACACAGTCACTCCAAATCACTGTAATTCCTCTCTCATAGGGCTTGTGTGCTGCTTCACGCGCTAGACTGTCGCTTTCTGGCACAAAGGAGCAGGTGTCAAACCCTTTTTCTCTCTCTCTCTCTCTCTCACACACACACACACACGTGTGCAGAGGCACTAGAATGAGCTCACTCTAAAGCTATTGGCTGTTTTTAAGGCACAATGGTGCCATTAGCCTTGATTACCCAACTACGCTGGAAATCGAATGGCCTTCATACAGCCCGCCCCCACCACTGACCCCGAGTCTGAACTCCACTTAGCAGCTTTGTTGGAAGAAGGCCCCCTAAACCTGGCAGGAACACACTGGAGTTAAACACAGGAGTTTCTCTCTTCCCTAGCACTCTCTTTCTCTTCTTTTTTTCTCTTCCCTCCCCCCCCCCCCCCCCTCTCTCTCTCTCTCTCTCTCTCAGCCTCCCTGGCAGAGGCGCTTCCTGCTGATAGCGGACTTTTTCACAGCGCGGGATAAATGAGGACGTTGTGCGCGCCATGGGCGTGGGGATAAAAAGTTTGTTGTGTTTGCGCGTGTGAGTGTGTGTATGTGTGTGTTGTGTATCGGGGAGGGGGTGTGTTGCTCGCATCCGGGTGTACAGGTGCGGCAATTGCCATTTCTCTTCCTTTCTCACACACACACACACACACACAGACACACTTATACATGCATGCAGTCTTAGCACATTTGGATGGGCCCGCGCAACAAGCCGGCTTTGTGCTCCCCGATCTAAGCTTGGAGGTTCTCACACACACACACACACACACACACACACACACACACATCATGCTCAACTTGCTGGCCTGTGAGAAAAGTTTGCTCACACACATCAAAAAAGCCAGCTGACATGAACGCCAGCTTTGTGTGAGTGTACGCGCACGTTTGTGTACGCGCGAGTGTGTGTGTGGCTCATTCAGCGGCAGACTCTCTGTACACTTTCTGTCCTCCTGAAATGTGCCGACCGACCCCAAAACACAAAGGGCAGGAGCAGATGAGCCTGATCCATTCTTCTCCTCTTAATGATGATACTGTGCTCTCGTTCCCTCCTTCTTTCCCTCTTTCTTCTCTCCCTCTCTCTTTCTCCCCTTCTCACTCTCCCTCTCTCCCCTTCCCCTTTCATTCCTCCTCCCCTCTTTAGCTGATAGTCGACACATGAATCGCGCAGGCAGTAATAGAGACCCGTGTTGCTTTCATGTTTGCGTAACCATAGCTACACGCGCGTTGCTTTCAAATAGGTAAAACACATCAGAGTTCACATTCACAGCCCCCCCCCCCCCACTTCTTTTTTTCAAATTCCACCTCATTAAATTTGTACTCTTGCAAAAAAACCTGTCAGAGCGGTGCGGCCTCTGTGTGAGCTTGCTCTGCTTCATGCCGTACGTCTTTCAAAGGCCTTTTTTAAATGTATGTTTAAACTTGTCCTTCGTCTCAGGGTTGTCTTTACGTTTTTAAATACACTCTTTGACCAAAGAACGTATATTAACTAGAGAAGACAGTAAAAATGGAGAGAGAACAAGTGAGGGAGAGAGAGGGAGGGAAGGAGGGAGGGAGGGAGATGGATGAAGTGGACAGACCAGAAGAAGGGACTGGGACCGAAAGATAAGAGGAAGAGAAAAGAATGTGAAAAAAACGGAGAAAGAGAAAGAAATCCGTATATTAACAGAGAAACAGAGAACGAGAGAGAGAAAGAGAGAGAGTTTGAAAAAAGGACGGATATAGTGCAAGAGAGTAGAACAGAAAGAGAGAGAGTGAGAGTGAGACACATTAAGAATGATAAAACAGAAAAAAAGAGAAAGAGTCAGAGAGAGCAGCAAGAACGAAGTACACTGAATGTGGGATTAGAAAAGAGAAAATGAGAGAGAATGAGAGAGAGAGAGAGAGAGAGAGAGAGAAAGAGAAAGAGAGAGAGAGAGAGAGAGAGAGAGAGCCATCATGAATTCTACAGAAAACAATAAATGTGTAGGTTTTATTAGTTAGAGTATGGGGAGGTGTGTAAGTGCCTCCCTGCGGCCTGTGTGTGCTGCATTATTAATAATGTCCCTCTGCACTCTCCGTACAGGCAAGCGCCCGGCCTGCTCTCTCTCCCTCTCCCTCTCTCTCTCTCTCTCTCTCTCTCTCTCTCTCTCTGGTCTGACAGCTCTATGTAAATTGCAGGCTGGGGGCAATGACTCCACAAAGAAGGTCACCTCTCCTCCCCTGGTGTGAATAAATGAGCCTTTTATTCCTCTCCCCCGTTTACATGAGGAGCGCCAAACCCGGCGCTGCTCGGCAACCAGCGGCCGAGTGACAGGGCGACTGACGGCTTGGAAATTACCTGTGGACAGTGACGGACAATTACAGAAGTCTGATGCCGTCGTCAAGGAGATCCGTCCTGCCCGTCTATCATGGGCGGAGGACAAGTGGATTTAATGGAAGTGCTCTGGGCCTGACTGACATGTAGAGTGGGGGTTATGTTTGTGTGTGTGAGTGTGTAGTATCTGGAAATTGACGGCTGTGTGCATGCATGTGTGGATGTATATGCGCAGCATTTGCATACGTATATGGGTGTGTTTTCGCAGCAGTATGTGATTGCACGAGTGTGGCAATGGTGCATTGCATGAGCATGTGCTTCTGTGGGAGTGTGTGCTCCCATTTGTGCAGTATTTGCACCTAGGCTTAGGTGGTGTACTTGAATAGGTGCATGGGTTTGTACTTATACTCGTGATCTGTCTAATTGTGCGTGTGTCTATGAATATACATCATACATCATTATTATCAAATATACAAGGAGAAAACGTGTTCTGGACATGTGTGCAATGTTTTGATAGTCACTTGAACCAGCTCTCTGTCTGAGGTGTGAAATGTGCCCTGCTGAATGGTTCTTGATGAGCTGAATGGTTCTTGGTGAGCTTCAGCTTCAGGCGCTGTGCAGAATTACATAGGATTTCAGATGTAAACTACTAAAGTCACCACAGCTCTTAAAAATCTCAACCCTCACTGAAGCACTGTCAGATTTACTGGCAGCACTCTGATCCAAAAGCACGGACCAGTATCACGTAAAACAATATTTTCACGGACCCGTTTGGATACAACTAAAAACAAAATGCGTCAAAATAAAAGTGACCATTCCGCTGAATTAGTGGGAGCCCTGCGCTTGTTTCCCTCCTACGAGCCGGTGACCGAGACGGGTGTTTTTTTTTCAAAATAAAAGATCTTTCAGACTCTAATAATCAATAAAACATTTTTTATTCTGACTTTCCTTGCAGCCTGGTACCAAATGACCGGTACTGATCCGAGGCCCAGTGTTTAGGGACCTCTGACATAGACCATGTCGGGGGGGGTTGGACGCCCCCTAGTGCTTAACCATGTACAGTAAACTTTAACGCGGGTCAGCAGTCGCAGTTCCAGTCCAATGCGGATTTTTTCTGAGAACCAAACTAAGCTGAAGTCTCCCACATTAACGCGGAAACTGCAGATATCCTCTGCATTGTTTTGCTTTTGTGACGTCCGGGCCTACAGGGAGTCTACAGGGGGTCCTCGAGTTACAACAGTCTCCACAAACAATGTTTCGAGTTTACAACGCTCCCACTCCCACACCATTACCCTCGTACTTACAGACTACGTGGGGGAACTAGTTTGGTTGCTGCGGTGGAAGAATACGCAGTAACACGGTGTGTGAGTTTTCCTTTTCTGTGGCTTAGTTGTGTTGTTATGATTTTACATCTGTGTCAGGATCGGAAAGTGACTTGGGCTAGGGTGTGTTTTCACTAACACCACAATTCGGGTTACATCACTGTATATGTGTGTGTGCCTCTATAAGTGCTGTAGACATTTGTATGCTTACATGTGCGGTACTTGAATGTTTCCATGCCACGTGTGTTCACGTGTTTTAATTTATGGTGCGGATAAAATATGCTACTTAACCCCCCTCCCACCCCATGTGTGCGTTTGACTTTAACACAAACTGAGGCCGAGCGCAAGCTTCCTGGAGGCCGCTGATCTCTCAAAGTGGGGCATTATCTAATTGGACCCTTTTAAAAGCACCAGCAACCCTTTAAACATATCAAATCAGATCAATAAATCAACTGCTTCAGATGAATCCTTTCCATCAGAGGCAAAGTAAAAAAAATAACCCCCAAACATTTACAAGGCGCGCATGTGTTTAAACTCCCTCTCTCCCCCTCTCTCTCTTACTTTCCACCCCTATTCCCCTCATCCTCACACGTCCAATGAGATTCCTATTACCACAGCGAAGGAGACGGAGGGCTGCATAAAAAACAAGCTGTTCCGAAAAGAAAAGCATTAAAAAAAAAAACACACAAGTGAGGCACCACTCAGAGGACAAAACACACACCTAAGCAGAAGTGGTAGAGATGGAGGGCGGGAGGAGAGAGAGAGAGAGAGAGAGAGAGACAGAGAGAGAAGGGGGGGGGGGCTTCTTTTATGCTGATGAAAAGAGAGCAAACAAAAGCAGCTCAAGGACAGACCCACTTTCAGACCTCTCCGCACCTTCACCCCCTCCAAATAATGTAAGAAGGTTTCCAAAATGAAATTTAGGAAAGTGCAGGGCAGGCAAAGGCACAATATCCCAACTTCTGTGGCCCAACCCAGTGCTTTATACCTGCAGGACTCGTTCGAAATTAGGTCGCCTCTGCTGTGCCCGATATCAGGTATTTGTTGGATAATGTAGGACTCTGAATTCCAAACATCATCACCAACACGTAAAGTCCTAAAACTGTCATGTCATCATTTTTTTCTTCCATGCTCAGGTAGCCTAAAGGCCCTTGGCACTGGGCAGTGGAGCTCTAGAACTGTGTACCTTTGGCATAAACTGGAGTGGTTTTTGTGCTCTAATGTCAGTACTTGACCTCAGTAATGCTCTTGGGGCTGAATGCAATCAAAATCCTCACAGCAATGTGCCAGCATCTAGTGTAAAGCCTTCCCAGAAGAACAGAGGTTACAGCAGCAAAGTAGGACCAACTCCACTACATTTAAAACTTCAGCTTCAGCACTTATTTATGACTTTGGCAGCCGGATGAGGGCAACTGTCTTGTGGTAAACTACGAAACTCATCAGTCCAATGAGCTTCGTAATGCACCATCCAACCCTCTGCTACTCTCACAAGTCAGTGAAGGTAAATGCAGTGAAAGCCTCCTCTTGTGTGTGATTGGTACAGGAGCTTCTGGGAGCCATGGTGAGTGGGATTGGATTGGTCTAACCGAACAGGACTCACTTCGATTTGTCGGCTGTGTGGTCTGAGAGAGGGCCGGCAGCGGCTGATCTTGTCTCCTCGCGTCCAGCGCTGGCTCAGGAGCTCCCCGCGATACTCATTCTCTGTTACAGAGTGAGAGAGAAAGAGAGAGACAAAAGGTAAGAGAACAGGAACAGAAGGAAAGAAAGGAAGAAAGAAAATTGAATATTAACGTCAGCGTGAGCAGAAAGGAAATCAGAAAGAAAGAAAGGAAAAAAGAAACACAAGGTGAAGATCAGCAGCAGCAGCGTTCGCAGTTGGAACAGTGAACTAAGCACGGGTCTATCAGAGTGTCCACTCTAAAGGAATGATTCAGCAGCAAAAGAGCCAGATTGCAGCATCACCTGTCCAGCTAAAGTCAAACAGCTGTGTCTGAAAAGTACAGTCTCAGCACATGAAACACAAACCCTCCTGACACACACACACACACACACACACACACACACAAAGCAGGATCTCTGAAAAGAACAGAGCATCCGAATATGGCAGTATGATTTCAACTAGCCACATCAGCAGATTCCGCTCCCATCAGAGATTAATGTCGAGCTGCAAAGCCAACCTGCAGTCAGTTGTGTAAGCAAAGGTCTGCAAGGAAGGAAAAAGTCATATAAGAGGCAGTAAAGTATGAATTGGAGGAGAGCTGTTATGGAGGCGCGTGATAGAGTGTACTGGCACACGCACGTGTGCAACTTCTGCGTTTCTATTAACACAGTACAGCAGAAGCATACATCACAGTTTACACAGCCATGTGAACACGCAGCACACGTGCGCACGCATGCTAAAGTAGCTGGAACCTCTGTGAGCCTGCCATTAGAATCAATCAAATTGGTGCTTTTTTACTGAGCTTTTAGTGGAGAGGAAGAGAGGGGGTGACAGGACGAGGGGCGGGTCGCGGTAGTGGAGGAGGGGCACAGAGTCAGTAAATAATGAATCAACCATAAATTAGAGCCCCCCCCATATCCACCCTGTTCTTTTTCATCAGGGTAATAGCCTCCACCACAGTCCCGGATTGATAGACATGCAAGTTAAAGTAATAAAAGAGTGTCCTGATAAAGCCTGATGAAAAAAAAAAATCTCCCAGGATTCACCACTCCGACACACAACACACTCTCTTCATATTAAAGATTATCCCATTCATAGACTTTGATCTTGGTGGGCGTGTTTAGAAGTATTTTTTTCAAAAGATTGTGTATTTCTCCTCATTTAACAGAGTTTACAGCCTCATCAAGCGGAGTTTATTCTAAGAGTTTTCACAAAAGCTTGATAAAACACTGGCATGTTGGGGACTGGCAGAAAAAAAACAACAAAACAAACAGCAACAACAACAATATAAACATCACAATCAGCAACAACAACAATATAAACAACACAATCAGCAACAACAACAATATAAACAACACAATCAGCAACAACAACAATATAAACAACACAAACAGCAACAACAACAATATAAACAACACAAACAGAAACAACAACAATATAAACAACACAATCAGCAACAACAACAATATAAACAACACAAACAGCAACAATAACAATATAAACAACACAAACAGCAACAACAACAATATAAACAACACAAACAGAAACAACAACAATATAAACAACAC
>JBBPCY010000136.1:1071171-1083504 GCA_037974405.1 Brachyalestes nurse
ATCATATGGTCAAAGCTACCACTTGCTGTCATTAAAACACAGTGGAGGTTTAATGATTCCTTCTGAGAGGACAGTCATGGTGGTTAAAGTTCCAGAGCGTGTAGCTGATAGTCAACACCAGGGCAAGCAGTTACTGTGTCTCTTTTCAGTTTGTCGGGGCCACAGTTTGGAGTTGACAACCACCATTTTATTCTCTTGTCTTTAGTTGTGACTGTCTTCCACGAGCTAAGGCTGCACCACATTGCCAGACAGAACACTTTTAAATTACAGAGTGGCAACACACAGATAAAGCTGTATAAGACAGTTCTGTTCCAAGGAGTTTAGATCCAGTCCTGTATATATGTAGTACAGAGCCACTACAGTGATAACACAGTAACCACATAATGTGTGTGAGAGAGAGGAATAAGTTATGTATAAGTAATGTTTTTGAAATTATTTCTTAAGCCCATGTGTATACAATAAAATGTTTGCATTTTTTGTCATGGAGTTGTGTGAACTGGGAACCGTGAATGTGGGTCTACCTGTCTGTCAGCATGTGGGATCCAAAAGAGCCGGATCTGATCCCAATGATCCGACTCATTAAAAAGAGCCGAGATTCCCATAACTAATCATGTGATAGTGACGTAGAAACAGCAGACTCGGGTTGAGCTTATCTGCACATTATGAGATGTCACTTTTGTACTTTTATTTTAATTTCTCTTGGTTTTGAGAGACGAAGAGATTTACAGAACAAGACACGAAACACTCTTTTGTTTCAAGGTGTATCTGTAGTTTTTTTTTCTTCATACATCGTACACATGTATTGAATGGGTGCAGTCAGACTAATGGAAGCATGTACACAGAATAAAATTCTTATTTTCATTTTATTGTAATTATCATACACGTACAGATCCATGACCATCAGTGCCACTTACAATGTGTCTCTCCCCAGACCATGCGCACGCAAACGGAAATGGAGCTGCGGATGTTCAAGCAGGACGCGTGTGGATACCACAGCCTGCGTGAGCTGGCCTTCAACAACGCGGTGGGAGCAGGAAAAGTCCAGGAACAAGTGAAAGGGATGCTCTAGAGCAAACAGACCTTTGAACGCCTGCACACTGTTCCTACTGTGGCTAACCAGGCTGGGTAGATTTCAGTTTGGAGGACAAACCCTCTGTAGTGTGCCTTATTCTAGCACGTTTCGCAGTACTGCACATTTGTGTGAATGATGTGAGACGAATATTTCCAACCCAGTGCTGAAACAACCTTTTAAGCAATCAATGAATAAAATCTACAACATTTAGTTACAGAGATTGATACTTTTGAATGGACAGAAACGGCCCTACATGGATTAAGATTCGGATCGCTGTGTGTAAATAAGCCTTGCGTTACACTGAAATCATCCAATAGCAGTTTTTAATAAAGGTGCTTCCAGTTCATTATTGTCATGCTTTTACAACATGGATTCAGAAAGTGAACTAATGTAACTGCAGTAGACGAGGAAGACGGCTGCCCTTCGCACGCTGTGCGGTTCGTTTTTAAGCTATAATCAGGAAATGCGCTTGTTGATCCGCTGATACACAATGCCATCCAGGGTCATCGTCTAGAAATGAAAAGGAAAAAACAGTGGATGATGTACCAAGTCCATGCAAACTTACAATCAGTGCTATATAGTTTTTTTTTCGTTTTTCTTATTTTACTTACGCTGACCATGATGTCCCCATCTAGAACAGTTACAGACTCAATCCCCTTCAGCTTAGTGGTCAGCTTGTTTCCATCCATGTGCACTACAGCCTGAAAACCCAGGAATGAAGCATAAGCACATTGCATTCCATTCATTTGGCAGATCCTATTATTAACGACTTACAATACGAGGAAGCACTCCAGTTTCAGGACAGAACGAGAAGCTCCAAGTGCTAAAATCTAAACTCAGCAAGCAACCACAACCACAACCAGTGTAAAATGATGTTCTAGAGCAGGGGTGTGGAACACCAGTCCTGGAGGGCCGTGGTCCGGCAGGTTCTGGTGATTTCCCTGCTCAGAAACTCCTGGTTCCCCTCCCAGTTAACTCTCAGGTTTAGTGAAGGTGTTTGAGGAGAAGAACCATCAAACTGTGCCGGACCCTCCAGGACCGGAGCTTAACACCCCTGCTCTAGACTGTACTAATATATATATATATATATACACACACACACACACACACATCACATAACATTCCATTCATTTGGCAGGCTCTAATCCAAAGTGACTTACAATTCGAGGAAACGTTCAAGTTTCAGGATGGTGTGAAAACCCGAGAAGTACAAAATCTTTATGTATGTATTTGCACACACAGACACAACACACTCATGTGCTTTTCTACACTTGCCGTGGCCTTCTCTCCTGTGAGGGTCTCCAGCTCACACTCCTTGCCAATAGTGAAGGTGTTCACTATGACTTTACTGCCAGTTGTCACGGTGACTTTAAAGTCATCCCCATTCTGCTCAATCTCAGAGATACTCTTGAGGTCCTTCCCCTTCTGAATGAGCTCATCAGACAGACCTACACAATAAATATATCAAAAATATAAAAATCAATAAAAAAAACCAACATGCAGTCAGCAGCAGAAGTCGTAGAAGTTTCACAGGATTACAAAAGATAAAGTTTCTGCTCTGAAGATCAAGTCTTGCAAAGTTCCAAAGCTGAACCAAGTATTTGTCTTAAATGAAACTCACACTGACTTACACATCAGTCACAGACATGTCTGACATATGAAGAGACTGTTAAACTGGGGTGCATTCCAGCAAGAAAACAAAGCTAAAAACGGACTTCTGGTTACTCACCAGCAGCCTTCATAAAGGCCTCGAAGTTGTCGTGAGTGTCAAGCTGATATTTCCCAGCGAATGCCATTGTGGGCTTTAAAGGTAAGACAAGAAACAAAGTTGAGGTCCAGAAACTAGAACTGGGGTTCGTTAGTTTGTGTTTTCCAGTCCTAACTGAAAAAAAATGCATTCATAACGAAAAATAACTGAACTCAGAAAGTAGTTTTGCCGCAGAACTCAGCTGAGAAGCGGACAGGTGAACGAGCACAAGCACTGACCTCACACACTCACCTCTCACACAGGTTCGACTCAACCATTCAAGATTCCCAGCCGAAGTGAAATAAAGTGAGTCAGACTGTTCATAATCACTCTCATTTGCATCACAGCATTAAACCGCTCAGCGAAACAATACGTTTCTGGAAAGAGCTTATTCCACTAATAAATGGCACCATTGTGTTCACTGTTTCAAAGGTTAGTCTCAGAAAGGCTGGGCAGATTTAAGGTCATTCTTTTTGTCACTGAAGAAACACAGGCATAGTGGTGGTTTGAGGCCAGATTACTGACTCAAAAAACTACAAATTAGATTTGATACACTATATGGACAAATGTATTGGGGCACACCTGTTTTGCAGGGTTTGGAGTTCGTGTGGAAGAACTTGACTGGCCACACAGAGTCCAGCACCTTTGGGATGAACTGGAACGGAGATTGTGATCCAGACCTTCTCACCAACATCAGTGTCTGACCTCATAAATGCTACAGAATGAATGGACACCAATTCCCACAGAAACTCCAGAATCTTGTGGAAAGTCTTCCAATAAGAGTAGAAGCTGTTATAACTGCAGATGGGGGCCAACTCCTTATTAAAGTCTGTATATTTGAATACAATGTCATTGAAATTCCTGTTGGTGTAATAGTCAATCTTTTGTCCCAATACTTTTCTCCATATAATATAGCACAACAACGTCATACAACATCGTTATTTTTGAAAAAAGCAGCTGCCCTTTGCACTGTGTGATCATTTCATGAAAGGAGCTTAAAAAAATTATTCAAAACTTAAAAAACGGAAACATTAATAATGTCTCATATAAGAATCACAAATAAAAATCTTAAATAAACATTAATATCTCTCTACACTGACACCTATAAAGTTACCAATTAGTTCTAATGGAATGCAGAGAACCATTAGAGTGTGTCAGTACAGGCAGAAAGACAATCAGAGAAGGTTACAGATCCACTAATGAAGCTCTGGAAACAAGACACATAATGTGTGAGAGGTGACATTTCTAAGAAAGGTGACAAAAGAGTGAGAAAGCACACTGATGGAGCACCTGTGCAGCATTCCATAAGGGACTAATGAGCAAAGGTCAGGCCAGGTCAGGAACATAATGTGCATGGAAACAAAGGGAACGTGTAAATAAACACAGAAATAGACAAGTTAGTAGAACTTAGCCGTGTAAACTGATCACTCACGGGAAGCTTATTGTTGATTCTGTGTGCAGTAAAAACACAGCACATATGACGTCAGAGCACAGGACAAAGTGCGTATTTAATATTTGTTTCCTTTGTGTCCTTTAATTCATTATAATCTTTTACCAGAGTAGGGATGAATGTCCATGTTAGGGACTGTTCTGTGTCCTACTGTTTAATATCACTATATAAAAGGACAGTGGTTTGAGAGATAGTTTTCATATCCTAAACAGGTCAGACTGTAAAAAGCTTGTTACTAATTTGTCAGTGATAATAAATGCAATGGACCTGTATCGTATACAGCTCTTCTTTCTCAATAGGGCCTGAATTGTGTTGGTCCATATCCATTTTTGAAATAAAGAATTTTTATGTAGGATAAACTTGTCAAATCCTGTTCTGAATTCATTGAATTCTTTTTGTGATGATGTGAAAACCAACACACTTAATTATATCTGCCTTTTCAGCCACACGGACATTAAAAGTAGGGTAAAACATAACGAAAGCAAACGGGAAGGTTCAAGACTTTTATTCAAGAAAAAATGCAGTCAATTCTATAACAAATTTAATCAACCACCGTTCATCTACATACATGGGATTGGTAGTAAATAAAATAATATAAAATAAAATACATGTATATATGTTTAGATGGTGTAAAATCATCTATCCATCCACGAAACACCCTGGACAGGTCAGTGCATCATTTTCCATCTAACCCAGATGTAGTCCATCATCCAAGACATGTTTCGAGTTCAGATTGTGTTTCTTTACTTTAGAATTTGAGCTGTGAAGTCAATGGCCACCAAAATCTTTTTTATAAAAACATTCCTAAAACTTCTCTTGACCCACTTAAGCTGCAGCAGCTCGTTAAGGTGGTGCAGCCTTTGACACAGTATGACTTACTGTGGGGCCATTAAAAAAATTGTTAAACAACAGGATACTTTTACAAACCACCTCATGAGTTGGAGAACTAATCTAGAACGACATCAGCAAGTCTGCACCACCTTAGTGAAGAACTGGATTGAACGAGTTAAGAGAAGATTTAGGGATTCATTAAAAAACAAATCTGCATGACTATTGACTTCCAGCCAATTTATAGAAATAAACGGCGTGTCTCTTTACATGTAGTCCGTTTTCAGTGTTAACCTTGTAGCTCCTGTCCTAAAATAAAGGAGCGATAAAATAAAGGACTGTGCTTAAATATACCTTTAAGTGTTCTGTGGATCATGCCCTTTGTTCTTGTTCTTTTTCTTATTTATGTTTTCATAAGATTTTTTTTTCAATAGGGAATTAACAGAATGCCAATAAATACAAATAAATAAAGTAAGAAAGTCCTGTCCTTGTAGCTAAAGGACCCTGACAGACCACTTATGCTGCTTGCTTGTAGCAGAAAACAAACTCTGAATGGTAGCTGAAATAAAAGTCTGCACATTTCTCAGGTAATTCTCCTCATATATGTTAGTCAGTATTGAGAATCCCAGCCTTGAGACATGTGTTATTAACAAGCAAGAATGCAATAAAAGGCCAAAATTGTTTCTTTTAGGCCTCGGCATTGGAGGGTTAACAGCGTAACTGTATACATGGTTGACTTCTAGAGTTTCCGGATGCATTCGGAGGAAGTGTTGGCGACTTGAATCCAGAAGTGCACGATAAACCTGCATGGGCTGCAAGCCGGAAGGGAAAAGTAAGGGAATACATCCTCGAGATCAATAATTATTAAGACCATAAAAATAAACCACACGCACACTCAGAATGTCCAAGAAGTTATAGACGAAATGGAGCAGAGCCATCAATCAGCGGCGGATTCAAAATAGAAACATTTAGTTACATTTACAACATATGCTTTATTTTAGGCTTGACTTTATTGATGAAGTGCAGCTGACAGGCATAATGAAAGAGATACATGCAGCCGGCCTACTAATCAATACAGAGCAGGTCAGCATCTCAAAGTGACTGCCATTAATAATGCCTTATAGACTTAAACAGAGAGAGGGGGAGGGGATGGAAAAGGATAAAGAAGAAGAAGAAAAGA
The DNA here is from genome assembly GCA_037974405.1 of Brachyalestes nurse. Lineage (NCBI taxonomy): Eukaryota > Metazoa > Chordata > Actinopteri > Characiformes > Alestidae > Brachyalestes > Brachyalestes nurse. The sequence continues at coordinate 1,077,449 of JBBPCY010000136.1, forward strand.
TCAGGAAAAGGAAAGAGGGATTAAAAAAGGACCACCCAGGTTCCGAGTCAAACAGAATCTCAGGAATATATGGGCTGCAGGAACAGTACTGCACAAAGGTTTTCTATCTCTAGGACACACACACACACACACACACATAGTGAAACAGGCATGCTTTGTTTCAGCGAGACACAGAGCACAAAAAGCTTTGTGACAGATAACACTCCTCCTGCCTCTTCCAAAATCCAGCTGGAGAATGAGCCAAAAGAAAGGCATCATCACTGTCACGCCTGGACACTTGAGCCAGTGTTGCAACTCTGCACTCTGTAAAACTGCAGCAAGGCTCTGGTGTCCCACACACACATACCTTTGTTTGTGTACCTTGTTGGGACATAGAGGGGTGGGGTAGTTGTAGCATAGTGGGTAAAACTCCTGCCTGTGAACCTGATGATTACAAAGTTGTAGGGGTGTAACGGTACAGAAAGGTCACGGTTTGGTTCACACTATAGTTCTGACATCACGGTTCTGTACGGTTCAGATACAGCGAAGTTAAGTAACACAAAGTTCTAAAAAATGAGGCTTGGTTTGTTTTCATTTCTTTTTAAATAAACAGCAGTCTATTAACCAGTAAACACACTCTTGCTTATATTTTAATGTATGTGTAAGGCAGCAGAAGTGTTAGGCCAGTAGGTGGCACTGTTGCACCACACTACGACCCAGGTTTATGATTTACTGGCGCTTTTTGGTCCCTCTGTGGTTCCGTAGGATCCGCATTACTTCAATCAGGTCTTCTCCGTTGTACCGTGTATTCTCCGTACGACATAATGTACCGAACCGTGACCCATGTACCGTGACGGTTCGGGACGAATACATGTACCGGTACAGCCCTACAAAGCTGCATGTTCAAACCCCCACTTTCTACCATTGTGCAAGACACTTAACCCTCAGTTGCTCCAGGGGTACCGTCCCTGTAACTAACGATTGTAAGTTGCTCTGGAGAAGGGAGTCATGGATACATCCTACATGCATTATACACCATAGGTTTGAAAACTCTGAGACCAATAGCAAAAATGCTTCCATTTGTAATTCATAATTTTGTCATTACATAGTTAATTACATCTGTAAAAGTAAAGCGACCATACACGAACACACCACAGCACACAGGGTGAACAGTGTGAAATTCTTCCTCTGTATTTAAACCCATTCACCAAGTGAAGCCGCAGGCAGCCAGGAACACAGCGCCTGGGCAGCAGTGTGTGTGGACGGTACTTTACTCAAGGGAACCTATGTGGTGCCACGAGCAGCCCTTAGATTCAAACCCATGACCTTCTAATCACAGGGGCAACTCCCTAACCACTAGGCCACCAGCTGCCCAACCTAATCACCTCAGCTCTGTTTGTGTCTCTTTGTTTAACTTTAATAATGCCAGGGCACGACCAAACTGGACTACTTTTGCTCTGACTCTGTGATCTCTTCTCTGTTGATTCAGGTTTGTTTGCCTGTTGGACCGCATTCTGGCTTTGGACTCTCACTTGTGTTTTGCTTTTTGCTAACCATGGACCCAGCCGAACTTGGGGCCCTTCTTGACGCGCAAGAACAAGTGCTGGCCAAGCGGTGCTCACTGCAGCCGACTGCCACACACCATGAACGCTTTAACCAGACCACTGTTGCAATGGAAAGGCTTCTCCAACAACGACCAAATACTGTGCCCCCAGCTGTAATGACTATGCATGCACCCAAAACCAGTCCTGCTCCAGATCCTGAGCCTGTGCAGCTGAGGAGCAAACTCCATCACAAGAGGAGCGACAATGTCAGTTTCACAATCGTCTTTGTCTGTACTGTGGTGAGTCTGGTCAAGTAATCTGTTCCTCTCACTTATCCTCATGCCAGGAATCCTCATAAAGAATTCATGGTTCTGGTTATACTGTCAGTAGGGCCCAATCTGTTGTCATTTTAGCATTAATCCACTTTAGGGCCACTGGAAATTTCGTGGGCCACACTAAGAGTATCTTGTCTTTGCATGCCCAATCAGTCTTCCAGTCATGCACAGATGAAATATCTGTATATATCTCTGAATATCTATAAATATGTCTTTAAACATGATTGGTTTGTAGTAGTGTACATCAATGAAATGATATTTTCCCCAGACTTTAAAACCCAGGTCTACCTAGTCCTTTAAAAACTCCATGTACATCCCTTGTTTGCTAAAGGTGAGAAAATGTAGCTTTCAACAGGCCCTTTCCTGGGGCATGTAATAAGTGGGTAGAATGGGTTGCATTAGAATGGAAGAATTAGAACTCTGGCAAGTTACAGAGATTCTGCAAGATCTTCAACGTTTTCTAGGTTTTGCCAGTTATTACTGTCATTTTATTAGAAATCTTAGTCAGGTTGCTGCTGCTTACAAAACACTCCTAAAGCAGCAAGGCTGAAATAATCATGGTCTTCCCAAGCTGCAGGGGCCTTTGCTAAACTTAACACTAGAACCGCCAAGGTTCTCATTTTTACCCCCTGGCGTTTTCAAATGCTTGTGGTTCTGGTAAAATAAAACCTCTACATCTGCAGATCATGACTTTTCCTAAAATGGCTTTATTAATCATCTAGTGAAGAGTGTGAGATAGAAAAATAAATAAATACGACCATTTATAGCGAGAACCAACTCATTTAGATCAGCTGTCATTTTTCGCTCCACGCCCCGCCCACCGGCCCGGTCGCTTAGCAACGCTAGACGCTTGTGACGTCATCTGACTTTTACAGCGCACCATCGATTAAAATACTGCGAAATTTAAGACAAGGACCCATACAAACGATATATGACGACCAAAGAAGCCTGGATATTGTACCAGGATCTGAGCGAGGGAGAGTCTGAAAAATATATATTATTATTTTGTTAAGTCTCCATTATTATTTAAAAAAGAAGATGGGAATGAGCCACTTCACAGCTTCTAGAAATGACATCTTAGCATTGCTGACGCTATTGCAGCAGGCGGTTCTAGGGGGACTGGAATGTTGGCGGTTCTAGAGTTAACACACAAGAAGGAGTGCAATATTGGCACTGGAATCAGAGGCACATGTAACAGTCTCCCCCTGTCTTGTCTTTTTTCCCCTCTGCCATGTTTATGTTGTTTCTATTAGTATTCTACCTGACTCTTTACTGAACCAACTCTGTTAGCCGTAGATGGCCAATCTATCTAACTATCTATCTATGTTTGTGCATAATCACTGTTTCAACCAAAGGAGTCTTGGTTCCTCCTGAGGTTTCATCCTCCATCTTTAGGGAATTTTTCTCCCCCGGTACCCTCGGCTTACTCACCTGGGGCTCGGACCTGGATTCTGTAAAGCTGCTTTGTGACAACATCGGTTGTAAACGGAGCCATATAAATAAAATGGAATATAACTGAAATTGAGTTGAAGTTTATGTGTAACTCCGTCCCTAGCCTGCCTCCCACATCATGCACACTCATCCGCTTTTTTGTTGCCCCGACCTGTCTCTGTTGTTGTGTATTACCTTCATGTATTTATACACCAGTCTTTGTGTTTTAGCTTCATCAGTCAGCCGTGGTATTTCTCGAGATTGTATCCCTGTCTTTCATAGTGTCTCTGTGTTTTCCCTGTTTGTGCTGCCTCGTTTTGTTTTCTAGTTTTAGTATATCGTGTTTACTTTATGTCGTACTATTACTATTACTGTAAATATAAAACTCTTTCCATCCTTGTAAATACTAAACACTCTTTTAAAATGTTATTTTCTTAACCCTCCTATTGTGTTCCGGTCAAATCTGACCGATTTTCTAGAAAACACTAGTATACTAGCAACCACCTCATCAACTGCCTATTAACTACTTAGCAACCACATTGTATCTGATAGCAACCCACTAGAAACTCCTTAGCCGCAACCTCCTACACACAGAAACTGCCTAAAAACTACTTAGCAACCACCTCCTAAACCATAGCAACTGCCTAAAAACTACTTAGTAACCATCTCCTAAACTATAGCAACCACCTTTTATACCTTAGCAACCACAAATAAACTTTGTCTTTTTTCTTTACTAAATAAATCATACCGGTCACTTTTGACTGGGAACACAAAAGGTGTGATTTTTTTGCTATTTTTAAGAACATTTAAATGGTTTTAAAAATAGTTTAAAAACAGTGTCCTTGGTAAACATTGAAATGAGGTACTCTGTGAACAGTATAAAATGTTTCATCTTAGTATGTGTTACAGTCAAAATAATCTCTCTATAATTTTTTTTCTTAAAAAACGAGTTGTATGACCTTATGTTAATGAGGCCTACAGGCCATAAATAGAAAATGGAAGTTCAAAGCCTGTAATGTTAACTTACGTTTGAGTTAGTAGAACGTTCCAACACAACATTAGGGAGTAATATATATATTATCATGGATTTATAGTCAACCAAAATGATCCTGGTCAAGGAACACAATAAGAGTGTTACGCCTAAATGAACACAATAGGAGGGTTAATATTGTATATATATATATATATATATATATAGACATAATTAAATTTTTATATATATTCAATTTTTAAAATGTTAAATTTTAATTTTTTTTTATTTGTACACTTTTCTATATATTTATGTAAAGTTGGGGTAATACTGCTACATTTTTATCTGTATATGACAATAAAACTTGAAACTTGGTCAGTAATATTTCAAATATTTTGAAAAATTGGATGTCCTCAACGCTTTAACTGGGCAATGGCCTCAATCCTGCGGCCAGTTTGGCAGCACTGCTCCTACTCCAGCGAGCTTAGATATAAGCCCACTCTCTTCCCAACTGGCTTATGCTGACTTCTCTTCTACCTACCTCTCAGTCTTAGTCATATTCTCAAGCCTGGCTGCTTCTAGTGTGGTCAGAAGGTACTGTCAAGACCAAGACTTTATAGTACTTAAGTCAACTGTGAGCAAGACAGAGACAAAGCCAAAACCAGTTTAACAGTACTATTAGAATGAAAAGGCCTATATCTTTGCATAACCCCCAGAAAGCATAGTGAGCCTTAGGCTAATTGAAGCTTGTTTTATTCTGGGAGACAAGTGGAACATTTCTGCTTTGCTTTTTTTTCGCACCAGTCAAGAGCGGAATATTTGTGAGAGTGTATTTTGTATGGGCTTCTAAGGGCAAGCAGCACTCGCGCTGTGCTCTGCATGCGGTGCTATAGCTGCTTCTGCTTTAAAATGAGCTTTTGCTTTAAATAGCTGTGGTGTCATAGGAAAAAAGGAATGACAGAAATGAAAATAAAAGAGGCCTTACACTTGACTGTTCTCGAGAGATAATTATGAGTTCCTTATCTCGCGTTCCTTTTTTCAAGAACGACATATCACATCAGATAGGGATGAGACTGAAACCATTCATTCTCAGTCTTGAGACTGGAAATTTTGCAGCAACACCCTAGTCCTTCACATTTGATACCTAATTCTTTTTTCCCCCTTAATTTCATTCTGTACTGTTGGTTTAGCTATTTTGGTACTACTCACACTTCTCACTTTGGAGCTTTTGCATTTTATTTAAAATTTAAATAATGCAAAAAGAGAAAAGTAATTCGCAACAGTCTAGAAGATGCTAGAAGTTGTTCCTCTAAATTTTGTAGGGAATTACTTCTGTTTGAGCCATTATTTCGTTAACAGTAATGTCTCATTAATGGCTTTACTGGACTACATAATATTTATTTCACTGTGATTTCTTTTTGACAGTCAAAAGAAATGTATGACTTCTTGTGGATGGATAAGTATTTTGTGTTACAATAATATTTTGTGGTAATTTAACACTTTTTGTAGCCTTTTTCTCAGGTCTTGTGGAGAAGTGAATGGAAATTGATTCTTCTATTTTTAATTAATATAATCAAATAAAATATTGTTTCTCCATGATTAGCAGATCACACATGACACTGTTGGCTCTTTGTGTTAAATGTTGTTATTGTGTGTTGAGCTGCTAGTGAGCAATGATAAGTTTAAAGGAAGAAACAAAAGCAACTTGTCACGTTTTGTCGCGGCGTGTTCGTGCAGGAGGCACAGAAACAGACGGGATCCATGCTCGATGTGCTACTTTATTCCAAAACCAAAAAC
>JBBPCY010000136.1:1105861-1119270 GCA_037974405.1 Brachyalestes nurse
CACATTTTTCCGCTTGTTTCAATGAGCTAATTAATTATTATGATCAATATTTAAATATTGCTATGCAACTATCATCAGTGCAAAACTAGGACATCAGGCAATGTAAGGTTGTGCCATTGTTTTCTGACATTTGGAATATTTTACTCTTTTGAGTGTTAGTTTATGGTTTGGATCTGTTTGCTGTTTCCATAAGGATCCTGGCGTGTTCCTGGTTTTTATCTATGGCTTCTAAGTCTTTCTTCCTTTAAATAACTGGTTTTGCCAATTCAGGTAAAATCCAAACAATACATTTATAATATATAAATGCAAAAATAATAATACATCAATAAACACATTAAAAGCACTTTCCAAAGCCACAAGCATTTTGTTTATGCTGACAAAGTAGGTTATACCTGCTTCCGGTTTTCCTTTTCTTTCTGTCCTGAAAATGCCCAAAAACTTACACACACACGTATTGTGTGCTATTGTCCTACTGTAGCCGGCAGGTGCTGCTCTTTGTTATTCTAAGACCTTGCAAAGCTGACTGCTACTCTATAGTCACGGCACAGCATTAATTATAATTATTCGAGACTCCACTGTCATCTGCTGCTGTCATCCTCATAGTCTCTGCAAGACCAGCTGCACAATTGGACAAACACACACACACACACACACACACACACACACACACACACAAACACTTACCATGGTCATCTTCAATATCTCCAAGCACCATTGCTGGAACCCCTATGGCTGAAGCCAGCACCCACACACATATGTTGACCACCTTGGCCTTGTGGGGTGTCCTCATGTCCAGTGCTTTGACCGGATGGCACACGGCCACGTAACGGTCCATGCTCATCACGGTCAGTGTGAAGACACTGGTGAACATGTTGTAGTAATCGATGGAGACAACGGCTTTGCACAAGGCATTGCCAAAGGGCCAGAAACCTAGGAACACGTCCGTGCCCTGGAAAGGAAGAGTGACCAGCACCAGAGCATCAGCCAGGGCCAGGTTAAAGATGTAGATATTGGTGGCTGTCTTCATCTTAGTGTACCTGGGAAAGAGAGAGAGAGAGAGAGAGAGAGCGTGAGAGAGAGAGAGAGAGAGAGAGAAGAAAGAAGTGCATGATTTTAAATCAAAACAATACTGCGATAGACCAGGGTAGTTTTTTTTTTCTTATGGTGTTCGAACATAAATGATAAATAAACATTAGTTCATGACAAGAAAGGGGGTGAACATGCATATGAATTGAACGTTTTCATTCATACAACATTACTCTTATAAAGCACCAAAGCTAGAAGTCCTCAAGGTGTTTCACATTTTTAAAAAAGCAAACTGGTAACATTTGTAAATATTTGGTTTAAGAACTTGGTAACACATTACAACCAGGGTGACGACTGAAAGGTTTATCATGTTGTTAATATGTAATTGATAACTCAATTATTATTTATATGTTTATAAATGTATTATACATTTTTATGCTTCAAAACAGTTTATAAATAGCCGCAAATATGCCCCTTTTCCCTGAAAAAGATATTTAAGGACCTCAAGGCCCATGTTGTACACTGAACAAAAACGTTCTTGCACCTTCTTTTGCCTGTGCATGCTCAACAAGCAGATAAGGTAAATTTCCATGTTTAAAAACAATTTGCTGAATGCTTGCTCCTAAAGACTCATACTAGGGCAATATCCTCGCTTATGTATATTACGATGCTGCCCCAAGGTCTAGACCTCTCTTGAATCAGCTCTTCATCTGATTGAGCATGCAGACCAGCAGCAGCTCCTCAAGAGTGGCATTAAAAACAGCACTCACAGTCAAGAGTCATTTGCTTTTCAATCTTTCTTTTAGTTATTTTGTGCTACTTTTATGGAAAAGCCAAATGTTTGTACCCTGCTGTGAATATGAATGCCCACGTTCGTGTGTGAACAAGGACTCGTATTTGCACACAGCAGCTGATTTGAGTGAGCGTTGCAGACAAAGTGTGTACTTCCATATTGACTTTACAGCCTATCCCTGCAAACAAATATGCGCACACACACACACACACACACACACACACACACACGCACACACGCACACTCACACAATGCACAAACAATTGTGATGTCGGCAAGTTTTATGATGTATTTTTCCATGTTTCCCATTCCTAACAAAAAGGGACTATTAGTTATACTTTTTGTATTTTCCCCTCAAAATCCTTTTATAAAGAGGATGTCTATTTATTTATCTATCTATCTATCTATCTATCTATCTATCTATCTATCCATTTTAACGCAAAAGTGTGTTTTGTTCCCCTCTCTCTGCCCTCACTTGTGTACACAGTGCAATCTCTGCCTCTGATTGGCTGACGCTGACACGCGTTCCGTGACCAATTATTATAGTCCCTTCATAAATGGGGCGGTACCATTGAGGCGAGGGGAATGTAAACACGAGACCACAACAAGACCAGAGACACAGCAGCAGAGAACACAGACACACATGACATGTGTGGAGATACTTCACTCTAGACACACAAACAGCATGGAGACCTGCACAACCTGCAAATCAGTGTTAAAGTACAGTAACAGCACAGCATCCACTAGCTAACATGGCTAACACTAGCACTGCAGGGAGACATCCTGCCGCGGCTTAAACTCTCAGTTGGACACTTTTTTACCAGAAAAGTCAAGGTATTAGCCTTTGTGTGTGATGATGTCATCAAACTACTAGTTGACTCGACTTCAACTTTGTTGACCGACTAGTCGACTTGAAAAAATCTGGAATCGTTAATGCCCTAATATATATATATATATATAGATAGATAGATAGATAGATAGATAGATAGATAGATAGATATCCTCTTTATAAGTGGATTTTGAGGGGAAATTAATTATAATGATTCACTAACCTGTCACAGTAGATGTCTCCCTTTAAATATCCCTTTTCTTATGCTGCATGAATACAAATGTGATCAGAGTAAGAAAAATCCCCCTTATTTCACTTCTGCTTTTTAATGCTGTTTGCTTTAATTATGGATCCATTTGAATTTAACCAGGTTGCCAATGCCTGGCCCCACCTAACAAAACTGTGCTTCGCGGTTCATTGGACAAAATCAAATGCTTGTATTGCTTTATCTGCCATTATTAGCAGCAGCATGGGTGCACATTTCACGCACTAATGTGCAAGAAGACAAAAGCAGGCTCTGATTTGATCATCAGTAATGAAGAGATCCAAGATTCTTGAAAGCATGCGGTTCAATTGTCTGGTGGTGCCAAAGTATGGATTGAGTGTTTTTTAAAACAGTGCTTTCTCTTTTAAAACCAGCAAAAACAAAGAAGGTAGGTGTAAAAGCACAAATAGTTTTCATAAAATGCACCCTGTGGAGGACTAGGGAGTAAATTAAACATTCTGAAACTATTTCAAATTCATTTTCTCTGCAAGGGCCCGTTTTCAGACAGAAGCAACAGCAAAACGTACTTACAAACATCACCCATTGAAACCTGCAGCAGGTTTAACAGTAAGTAAATGATTTAAATGTTTCGTTTTCAGGACTTAGCAGCACATAAAACTCTTCGATGTGGCCACAGAGTGTAGATGATACTTGTAAACACTCGTTGTCGCTTTAACACAGCCTCTTTTCATTATTCTCTATTTGAAGTAATTATAATTCCTCATCACATTCCACGATGAAGTAATTGGGAAGGACTGTGGGAATAATGCATTATTTCATTACAATTAATTGACATTTAACAAGCTAACTCTACTTGATGAAGCAGTTGCTGGGACAGTTGCTCTGATTTCCATCTTATTTCCTGGCTCAGCCCTATTCCGCCTCTGCCCTGGTGAGTTTTGTGTGTTTGGGGAGAGTTATGTTCCATTGCAGATAAAAGAGGAGGAACATATTTAGCATAATGAGGCCTTTTTTCCTGACATCCGCAAGCTCTGTCTTTTTCTCTCTTTTTCAAACCCCAGTCTTGCCTCTCTCGCTCTGTTTTGAGTGTGTGGGTTTTTTTTTTTTTTGTAGACCATCATTAGTAATAGATAATCATCCTCCCCCTCTCTATGATGATTATGCAAAGAGACAGAAGTGGGGAGTAAAGTAGAAAGGAGTGTACTGTCTGGATGTACAGTATGGAACTGGAATAATAAATTATCAGCAAGAAAACAAACTAAGGTTCACCTTATTTAACCTACCGCAGCTTTGACAACGCATTAATCGACTTTGACTTTGTCCTCATTAACTCACTAAAATCTGCTCCCAAACAGGATTTTTTTTATCTCTATACAAGCACAAAGCTGCCTTTATTGTTGGATGCACTGCTGTACAGAGCATGCATACACAGAGCTAACAGCAACTGAAGTGTGAAGTCCATTGTTTCACTACTATTTAAATCTTTCACTACTATTAAAAAACAAAAAAAAACACCTGGTGGTTCGGGCGTTCACCCTGCGATCAGGAACGTAGTGGGTTCGATTCCCAAGACTGCTAGTGGCACCACTGAGGTACCCTTGATCAAGGTACCATCCCCACACACTGCTCCCCGGGTGCTGTGTTCCTGGCTGCCCGCTGCTTCACTCGGTGAATGCATTTAAATACAGAGGAAGAATTTCACACTGTGTGCTGTGGTGTGTTCACGTATGACAGAATTGTGACTTTCTCAAAATGATTTTAGACACAAATAAAATATAAATTACCCAAAACGTTTTCTTTTCCATCGTGTTCTTTACATGTCCAAATAATTGTGACAACAGAAATCATGTTACTGATGCTGAGAACAGCATGTTAAAGAGCAGGAACATGTTTTTCCTCTACAGTAAAGAATTTAAGTTCATTTACTCTCTGCTCTTTTAAAATCAGGCACTTAAGACACATCACTGCAATTTGGCACAAGGCTTCAGACGGGGGCCGAGGCTGAGGAAGGAGCTATGGAGAAGAGAAGGAGAGGAAGTGTCCAAAGGAAGTGTGCGGAGCTTGGGCATTATGATGATATGGCCTCATTACTGCTGTAATACCTGTTACTGATGCCAGCACTTAAAGAATAGTGAGCAACCAGAGCTGCCTCCATCATCAGTAGGCGAGTAGTTTGCGAGTTTTTTGATGATTAATTGAGAAAGTGGTAAGTCCTGATGTCCACTGCAGTGAAAGTTGTTTTTTCAAAGGGTTAAAATTACTGCAGATTTCTCATTAAAGTTCAGATTCTCATATTGAAGAAACAATATGATTATTAGGAACAGAAACATAAAATCTGCCAAGAATTGACCATTTAACTCCCTTGGAAAAATTTGGAAGATGCAGTATCTGTCATTTGGAAAACAAAGTCCTTGTGCTCTGTTAGCCACAACCCCACGTCCGTGCCATCTCCACAAAGTGTCCTCTCAAGAGTGTAGTAGGACCCAAACATGCTTGTTAGATTTAGAGTTATGCTTGACACACACATACACACACATGAATATATATATATATATTATATAACACTAGTAAAATTACATTACTGAGTTTAATCGGTTAGTCTTGACAACTCAAAGACAAACAGCTCTCATGAATTAAAACAGAAAAATGTTTCGTTAAAAAGAGCTGTGGTTCAACAATTGCATGCAGACACACACACACACACACGAACACACACACACACTCCTCCACCTCTCTCTAGGATCCATTTATTCTCTCCATGCTTCCTGGGCATCCACAGATGTGGTCTGTCTGTGTGGGCTGGTCTCAGGTCATTAGCCGCTGCTAAAGAGGGAGCGAGGGGGGGAAGCTGATGAAGGAGGATATGAGATGTGAATGAGCTACTGGGAGGATGATAATGAGGCAATTAAGCCCTACCCAGAGAAACCTTATCACCTAAATAAACCCCAAAAGCACAGGGACCCATTCCGAAAAAGGTCATATTCCAAAAACATAACTGTGGCGCTGCACCAAAATACAATCATATCTGTCAGCTTTAAATTTCTCTTTTTAAAATGTCTATTTTTCCACTTGTTTGTTTTTTTTTTTTTTTGTAAAAAGCTTTCCATATTGCACGGATATTTCATGATGAACGGAACAATATAAACATATATAAAAACAGGACCTTCGATTTTTCACCCTGACATCACCAGGAGCCTTCACACGCTTTTCGAAAAAAAAAATCGTAAATCGTTTTTTAGCTTTTTGCCTCTAGGAAAATCGTATTATTGTATAACTGACTTAAAACTTTTACGTAATATGTAGTAGTATTTCTTTGATAACTTCTCCACGCTCATTTGAATGGTTCTTCAAAGAGTCGCCCAATAACACGATCTTCAAAGGACCTAAGTGGCTCTTCTATGGAATTGCTCAAAATAATTATTTTAGTTTAAAAAAGTACTGTCTTTTAAGAGAGTCCTCGGTATAAATCTTGCTGCAGTTACATACAATCCAGTTAAGAGCATTTTGTTTTCCCAAAATTGGTCCTGCATGCACAGGAAATACACTGGTGTAGTGTTTGCTTGAAGGACTGGAGGAGGTCAGGAGGATATAGCGGCATCTAATGCATTTTAAGTATGTTAACTCATTCACTCAATCTATTCTTTGATTAAGCTGGTCATTAAGTGACTTAGCAGACCTCACTTCGAAATCAAAGGCGGGACTGCCTTGTGCAAAGGCTGAACTAATACAGATGCCTGTGTTGTCTGTTGGGAATTCAGAGCGCGTAGCACAAATCCATCAGTATAAGCACATTAGTAATCTTTGGAGTAAGGCTCAGTAGGACTGATCATGATTTCTACTTCAGTTCTTATCCTCATTAGATCTTGTTCCCCATATGTAACAGAAAATAGGATTTTGAAGCAAAGCAAGGACAATCACTTGATCTGCAGCATGCATATTACATGATGTGCCATGTGTGATCATTTCTTATTTAAGATAAATCACAATATGCAGCGTATCATGTTGCCCATCTCCTCCCCTTTTGCAGCCTAAACCAAAAAAGGATAAATCAGTATGTGAATCTGGTTAAATCCTCTACAGCATAATAATGCAGATATGCATTCAGCATATGCATTATTCAGTGTGAGTATGTGTCAGGATTTACAGTGTAATTCATAACAGCTTTGACTGAAACCCAGGCAGGCTGGGATATTACAGTGGCTTAAAGGAAAAGTGCATCAGGTTTTAAAGAGTTTAACCAAAAAAGCTAGTGAATAAATGGGCTGGTGTTTACGGTGGTGTTTGTTTTGACAAAGAATATACTTATTATCTTTATCTGGTTATCAGTTAAGGAGAAAGGAATCCATTCAAACGTTGATGTCTTTTGTTTAACTGTATTACTTCCACAGTCAAAGTCAAAGTCAAAGTGAGCTTTTTAGGGTCATCTCAGCTAGACACGTAGACAGAGAGATGAGAGAGCATGGCTCCAGATCTTACAGCGTACAGAGTAATCGTTTCGTCACCTTGCTAAAATAATTGCCTACATCATTTTTGGCAAACTTGACTTTTTTGCCTAAATCATCTCCTCCTGATGCTGACCACTAGGGCATTAACGCCTTGTTGTTGTCTCTTAACTTTTTCCTCTAAATGGCAACAGTACCGCCCCTTTTATGAAGGGACTACAATAATTGGTTGTCACGGAACGCGTGTCAGTGTCAGCCAATCAGAGGCAGAGACTGCATTGTGTGTACAAGCGGACACAGAGAGAGGAAAAAAACATTTGACTAGTCGACTTCTCTCAGGCAGAGTGGACTATTGCCTCTGAAGTCGACTAGTCTACTTTTGTGTTAATGCCCTACTGGCCACCTATGGTAAAATTGCCGACACCATCAGTCGAGCAGATAATATGATTCTGCCACTTTTTATTTTTTGTTTCCTGAAAAGAATAATGAGTTAGGCGATTATTTTAGCAAGGTGTCGATATATAAATAAGCCATAGATATAAACTCTATATTAGAAGTAAAAACGTGCAGATTGCTACATAGACGTGCAATACAGCACAAGGTCATTTTTAACCTGCTGTTACATCAGCAGTCAGGTGGAAAGCAACAATACTAGAATGTAATTGTGTGCTTTAATGCCTTCAGAACAAATTTCTTTGCTACTTACTGAAAGTTCCCAAATCTAGGAACCCATCCAGTAGGTTCTTATCTTTGCTGCCAGCTCTATTCTTCCCGAAGGAGGCAGCACCTGCTTTTCAGTTTACTTATGAATATAAAAAAGACACCATCAAATTGGCAGTGCCTGTGATAAGCCTGAGGGTACTGATGTGGAATCATTAGTTGTGGATAATAAACACCACTCCATTTCATCCCAAAGGTAATGTAGAGCACCCCAGAGACCACGGTTCCACTGGCCCACAACTAAACGTTTAATAACCCCTAAGCTGACCCTTGGCATCGGTTGTAGTGACCTTAGGCTCATGCGTGACTCACTGTCTCATTCTTTCAGCCTCTTTCTGTGGAGAGTTTACAAGCTGTGTGTACTCAACTGAACACCTGTGTCAGCAGTAGGGGCACCTGAACACTGCAGCTGAATTCATTAATTAGTAGGGCTGTCTGGGTACTTTTAGATATTTTTAGGCAGACTGCTGTCTCTAAATCTTTCATTTTGTTCTCCTGTTGCTAACAAATTCTGGCAAGACTAAATTGGACATGTCCCTATCCACTTGCAATGATAAATAAACAAACAGTCTATTATCTTTTGGGGGGGAAAGTCTAATCTCCTTCTGCAATATTTGATTCCTTTTTATGAATGCTGGGCAAAACTCTGTTTGCTTGCATGCAAATGCGCCATCGTGGTTAATAAGTACTACCATGCCGGGCATCTTTCACTGAGGCAATTATGCATGAAAAACGGTGACAAATATTTTGAACAGCATCATAGAAGACAGCCAGAAACTGCCTATACAGTAGGTGAGAAAAACAACTCATCATCCTCAGCCTCAGGGGACATGAGAGTTTATCTCTTTGCTGTCGGCAGTAAAATTATCTTAGTCTGAGACAATGTAACAAGTATAACTTACAGAAAAGGTGAAGGTATTTGAGAAGTCTGATCGTACTCCATTTGAAAAGAGCACAAGGTGCTGCTTACAACCATGAAACTGCCTGCTTGCCACACACACACTTTCACCCACACACACTAACTAGAAACTGTCAAAACATGTTCAAAGCAGCTGTATAACCTTGTCTTTGATGAGGAAAACAGAAAGAGCAGAGGGAATTATGTGCTGGAGAAATTAGCTTAGTTAAACTGAATGTGTTACTCAAGTTGAAGAATGACATCTAAGGCAAATGCATGGTGTACAGTCTTAAAACTTGGTCCTTGGCTTGATAAAAAAAGGTACCTGACATGGTTTGTCACTTGTCACTGGGATGGTACAGAACATAGTATGCCAAACAGTCATCCCCCCCAACTTTTTATTTAACTTAAAGTTATGAAAATGTACAAATAGATGCGTCACAAACTGAAATGTTAACAAGGGAACTAAAAGTGTTTTTCACTTTATTTTTTAAAATGATTTTACAGATCATAATGAATGTACTTATCACCAAGGCAATACTTCTGACTGAAAAATTAGGATTTTAAATAGCCTATGCCTTACATTTTTCTTGTATTTAATTTTTTTCCCTGAAGCCCACTTGTCTCCACTTTCTTAGCAATCTAGTATAACAATCATAATTCATTTTACACAATCATTTTACCTCTTTTAATATCTTAATTACATCAGACTGTTTGTTTTTGTGCCTTTAAGACTGAAATATGTAAATGAGCTTATGTACGACTGGTTGTTCTGAACTGTGCCTTATTCAAAAAGTAGTCTATTACATTTGAAACGCATTTGTTTTTTGGGACAAAAACATATATGTGTGGTTTGGAATAGGGAGTGAATGCTATGTTTTACAATTGGTTCACCTCACCAGTTCATTATCAGGTTTAGTGAATGTGTTTGAGGAGACCTACCATCAAACTGCTGGACACCGGCGCTCCTGGACTGGAGCTGCACACCCCTGTTGTAGGCAAACAGGGGAATCGAGTACTGGCCTAATCAGGGGATGGAGGTTGTCCAGGATCAGTCTCTCAAATACCTTGTACCAAAGCATAAATAAGGTGCTGGATGAGCTGGACCCTTGAGACTGTCCTTCCTCTCTCATGGACCTTATCATGCTTATCGTATTCATAGGCCGTTTGATCAAGTATTTTTACAGGTACATGCCCATGTTGGGACCAACACAGAGGGTCATGAGGGACTACATCCAGAATGTGCTGGTTTTAGGCTTCATACAGCCACCTCTCCAGCAGGAGCTTGGTTCTACTGTGCAGTGCTTATAACCTTATACTAGTTAAATAATGGGAAGATGGCCTTCATCAACCCCTGTCGGGACATTACAAGTACTTGGTCATGCCCTTTGGTTTGACGAGCACATGCTGACCATTTCTCAGTGGTACAGTTTAGACGTTCTGAGGGAAGTTCTAAATCATTAAAAATCTGTTTGTCTGTATGAGAGCTGTGCACGGTGAACATGAGCCTGGATGGGTTCCTAGATTTGGGTTTTCTCCATCCAGCACTTTTGGGGCTTTGTCGCCTTTAGCACTATGTCTGCCTCATTGACCGTTCTCACTAAAACGTGCTTCCAATGGACTGCTAAAGGTTTGGTAAACCATCAAATGTCCATGGCTCTTGATCTTGCTGCAGTTGCTATAGTGTTCAAAACACATAACAACCTAAATAACATGGATAGTCTTCCTGCTGAAAAAGCCAGCTGTTACAGAAAACAAGCCAGTCACTTTGCAGTCAGGCAAAGTAAAATGTTCAAGCATGTTTAAAATGGGGAGCCTATGTCCTTTGTCCTCATGACAACACAAGAAGGATGACACTTTCTTTCAATATACATCATGGCAGAAAATGTGTTACATCTGGTTATATACCCCATTTATAGTCCTCAGGACTGAAATGCCCTAATCAGATCCTATTCAATAACATCACATGAATGATCCACGGCATGAACAAAAACAAATGAATGAACCAGCAGCACAAACCTTCATCACAGAGATCATTAGCTCTGATCAACTCTCAGTTATTCATGATTAGGAGAGCTTGTGAAAAAGGCCAAATGCTTTGATATATTACCGGCAAAAAACTACAAATTAGCCACTGCTGCTACCAATGGAGCTCTATTTAGCTGCTGAAAACCTGCAATGAAACAATAAGGGCATGCACAAACACACATGAATCTGTATCTGACCATTCTGGAAAGTCTTGCAAATCAAATTTGAAAAGATCAAATTCGTGGACACCCACACAGTTTTAAAAAGATCAGAACTCACATGTAAAATAAAATATTGTCCTCATAGATAATGCTGAAATATGAAAATATGTGTTCTCGGGCTATGATAGGGAAATTTGTACCATATTTGAATCATTTCAAAAATATTTTAAATGTACAGGCCAGAACAGCTCCCTTTAGGGGTGCTACCGCAAAAAGATATATTAGAAAGCAGTATTGAATTCTGGGTAGCATGTTGTATACTATTTCTGTATATTAAAGCATTACATTTGAATGACTATATCTTTAAGACGTGGAAGTAAAAATAAGCACTACTTCAACAGTCACCAGTTGCTATTATGATGATGCTATTAACAGTTTTTGTTCAGACTGCAGCAGTTCTCTGTAGAGCCAGTTAAAACTTATGGCACAGCCCATTGATCACCTCCAAGGATCATTCTGAAACAAACAGGCAAATGCAAAGCATTTCTCTATGATATTAAATTCTCAATCAAATGCATCTGGTACGGCTTAACGTAATATGAGAAGCAATCCCTATGGACCCCACTCCATCATCTCAATCCACTCTAAATGAAGGAAATAAAGAGGGAAGCATAACTAATAGATGGATAAACTATTCAGGTCATGCTGTTTAGTGAGATATTAAAGAGTACTTGTCTATTTCAAACAAGAGCTCACACAGTTAAGGTGGAGGGGGAGTGGATGATAAACTGCAGCAGGAAACAAAAGACATTACAATACAAAGCCATTATCAGAGGATCCTGGGGGCACTTGCTTTTACATTGGAAAGACTAACTGATTGGAGACTCATTATCTTCAGATTCTTCTGTTTCACACGCGTCAAAATAGTGCTTTAAATTAAACCTGTTTTACACTTTTTATTTCTGCAAACATTCTACATTTGGTTTTTAAATAAAATGTAAAGAACTTTTTAAAGGTATTTTTATGTAATGTAAAGATTCTTAATCAATTTAGGATAAAGAAGAAACTAGGACTTAATTAGGTGAACTTAATGAGGTACATCACACATCTCAATTACAACGACTTGCTACACCGGGAGAACCCTTTCTGGAAACCTAATAAAAGAGAGTACTGCACAGGTGCCCCAAGGTTTAACAGCATACATATAGAGAGAAATATAGGGATGAATATAGAAAAAAACATAACACTTAAAACAAAGAATGTGCTTAATTTGGACAACTGTACAAAAATGATCCCTGATTAAAGAAAATATACAGTTGAAAGTACCATCCCAGTGACAGCAAGAAACATAGTGTGAAAGAGAACGACAGTCATATTGTGGACATAATCTGTCATGACAGCACTTGACAGTATATGACACCTTCTATTACATGTTGTTAGCAGGGTTATGTCAGGGTTTGAGTTCAAGTAAGGTTTTGCTGTTTTTGTTAATTATTACTGCCTCAACTTTTAAGTAGCCTAGATTATTTACAGTTGTATATCTTTAAAATCGTTCATTCCAAAGCATTCGATCACTGACTCTTAACTGAATAACCGAATGTTGTTAAATGCATACACAGTCATACAATTGCACATTCCAAGACATTAGTGTTTGCAGATCATAATGTTAGAATTCTTCATTGATTAGGTTAGTTAAGTTGGACAAATTAGTTTGGTAGGAAATCTGGATTTTTAGAAACAGAATTATGTTTCTAAACCTGACTGCACTGAATGATTTGCAGGAAATATTTGAGGCATTTCACAAGTTTTCTGGATAAACTGCACTGTGTCTGCTACCAGTCTGTATAAAAATGGGAGGCAGTTTCTCTAAGCATACTGTTAAATAAGTCTTTATTTAACAGTATTCTTAGAGAAACTGCCTCAAAGAGGAGAAAATAATTTGTTCTAATATAATTTTAATGGTAAAACTACCAAACAAGGAATAGTTGAAGGGAGGAATGCTGAATGCATTAATCCATCTATCCTTTATTAATCTATCTATCTGTCTGTCTGTCTGTCTGTCTATCTATCAATCTTTTAGGGCTGTAACGACACACCAAACCCACGATTCGGTGCGTTTCACGATTTTTGAACTACGATTCGGTTCGCATCACGATTCATTTGCGGTGAAGGAGAGGAAAAATTCTGAGGCGCCATTTTGTTTGGAGAGACCTCATCTTTACCACAAAATTATAAACCAATAAACACTTAAATACCGCTTCCTTTCCATTCATACTGAGGACAAGG
>JBBPCY010000136.1:1240691-1250834 GCA_037974405.1 Brachyalestes nurse
AAAGTAATGGGACACCGGGGCGAGGTGAACGGTTTTCAGGGTTATTATGGCAAACGAGGGGTCGTTGGAAAGAGTGCAAGATATAAATAAATAATTCCATGAAATTAACGTTGTTTACGAGTCACAACACTCAAGTCCGAGTCAAGTCTCAAGTCTTTGAGGGCAAGTCTAAAGACAAGTCACAAGTCTTTGTTTGTGCGACTTAAGTGCGACTCAAGTCCCCATCTCTGTGATGTAGTATCTGACTGAGCTGGACTTATGGTTCAAACCAGTACTATCTGACGTTACATCAGTTGCAGGTTCACTCATCTCTCAGTTCTGTCCGAATACAAGAAGTGAAACATTTTGCGCGGACGTTTCTCCTCTCTGCTGATCTCACTGTGATTTTGGCGAATTTGTATGAAGGAAAAAAAAACATCACTTCATTCCGGGTTAAAAATGCATTGTAACGCGCGTTACTGGCATTTGTACCGAGTAAAATATTTAAAAAATGTTCTGTAATGCCTTACATTACCGTGTTACAGCAAAAAGCAATGTGTTACAGTAATTCGTTACTTTTGTAACGCGTTACTCCCAACACTGGTGTTACATAACACTTTTCAGGAGTTTCAGAACATCCGAATATCACTCAAAGAGCAGGAAATATTCACAGATTTGTATGTCATGAGCCACAAGCGGCGAGAGACATCATTTAAAGCATGAATTATTAATTGTTCTCCCATTAATAATTCAGTTGCATGTCCAATTAGCAATGAATCACCTCAGTTCTAATTAAATATTGAGGGGTGGGCTTCTGAGAATGCACAAATGTATTTTTTTCCTAAAGATTCTGATTAGGTTTTATATTTAGCACCGCAGGACAAATTTAAATTGAATAGTGATAAGATTGTGATGGCAGTCAACCCTTTTAATGAAATGAACAAGGCATGTCTTGGTTCTGCTCAGGCTGAGCTTGTGTGGGTGAAAACTGTATCACCTATATTTTGAAACTCTGTTCTAACTGGGGGCATAAATGCATGACCTCAAAATGACTCTCTTCAATTGTGAACTCACAAATTTCACTGAGAGTGGAGGAACCGTTAACATATTAGTGAACTATACACAACAGAAAGAACACGGTCTTACCTACAATCACTTTCTTTTGCTCATATTTGTTCTTTCTACTGTGATGACTGTAATAGTACTCCAGATATCTTGGCCTTGTTTTTTAAATTAAGATTATTGTATGGAAGCAACTCCCAAAATTTAAGAATGAACTACAGTGAATGTGCCTGTACTCTGAACTAGTATGCATTCACACATCCTGATCAACATAATGTCACAGTATCATCACAACAACAAATGAACAAACAAGCAGCACAAACGTTCATCATAGGGACCATTAGCTGTGATCTGAACTGCACCTTTATATCTAAAGGTACATTTTTGCTTGTTTTTACGTTTGACGATTGCCTGAGAAATGTATTTATATACCTTACTAAGAATTACAGCATGAAGCATACTTTATTGAATATTTCTATGCTCAGTTGCAGTTAATTATAACATCCCAAAATCAATGCATCGCCTTCAGATCAATTTCACCCTGATGCACTGATGCTTACTATATACACATCATTGCTTATTCTGTTTCTCTTGTTCTAGGTCTCTCTGCCTCTGCCTCTCTGGTCTCCTTGGCCTGGATGATTGCCTCCTACCAGAAGGTCCTCCGCGACTCACGTGACGACAAGCTCCCCATGTCCTACAAGGCGGTGATTGTCCAGATGCTGTGGCACTTGTTCACCATTGGTGCCCGCACCATTGCCTTCGCCCTCTTCGCCTCCGTCTTCCAGCTCTACTTCGGCATCTTCATCGTGGCACACTGGTGCGCCATGACCTTCTGGATCATCCAGGGCGAGACAGACTTTTGCATGTCTAAGTGGGAGGAGATCATCTACAACATGGTGGTGGGCATCATCTACATCTTCTGCTGGTTCAATGTCAAGGAGGGGCCAGCACGCTTCCGCCTGGGCGTCTACTACTGCGTGATCCTGGTGGAGAACGCCGCCCTGACAGCAGCCTGGTACATGTACAGGGGGCCGCACACCTCCGACTTCTATGCCCTCATCATCGTGTGTGTGGTGGTGTGCAGTCACGCCCTGGGGACCTTCTTCATGTTCATCTATTACTGTTTGCTCCATCCAGACGGTCCTATCCTCAGGACCCAGTGGAGCTGTGTAGAAGAAGGAATGGGGGTCATAGGACTGGGGGGCATGGGGGATCTGGGGACTCCCCTTCCCCAACCGGACGTGGTCACTAGCCCCCCGAGAACCCTACAGAGGACTACAGGTGGGGAGCGAGAGCCAGGGGTTGGGGACCGGGAGAGCTGCCTGCCCGTGTTTCAGGTGAGGCCTCCGAGTGTGCCTCCAGTACCTTCCCCCCGAACACCCAAAACTGAGGGTCCGGTGATCCGCATTGACCTTCCCAGGAAGAACTACCCTGCCTGGGACGCCCACTTCATTGACCGCAGGTTGAGGAAGACCATCTTGGTGCTAGAAAACACGTCTCCGGTGACGCCACGGATCCAGTACCGCAGCCTCAGCAGTCCCAAAGAGGTGACAGAGTATGAGACTACTGTGTAGTGCAATTCAGATCTCCCATAACCAGGAGCCTCCACCTGTGACTCGTCGTCTCTTTGAAGCATCTTTTGATGCACAGAGGCACAGCTGAGAGCGAGGCACTGGGAGACGGAGTCCCAGAACATTGTTGGTGCTACAGCGTTGGACCCGTGCATGCATGGGGTGCGGGACATTGCCGTCGCCTGGCAACGGTCCCCTGTTCTGAGTGGGTCTCTGACAGGAACAAGAGGAACATGAACGAGGTTAAGGTTTAAAGGTCAGCTGCTAAAGGACTGACTGCTAATGGAAATGACATTTGAGTAAAGACCAATGCCACAATGTCAGTGCTAAGTACTGTTCTGAGAAGAGAAATGGCATGTCCATGGAGGTTCAGGTGAAGAGATTTCAGATGATACATGTTAAATGCTATCAAAATTGACCAGTCAGCTCAAGCCACGACCTCCTTCAGAGCTGTACCGGCCTAAATCTTTATCGTTATAGTGACTTGAAAACAGTACAAGATGTGTATTACTTTGCTTCTGTGAATGGTGAGAGTAGCCTGTTGAATCATCCATTTTCCTTTAAAAAAAAAAGTAATTGATTTATTGAACTATTTATTAGATTTATTTTTTATTACTCTGTGGCCATGATTCTTCTTATGGTATATCCATGTATACATATAATCTTTTTGTTATATGTATACGGTATATTGGATTGGTGCCAGTGTCTTGGTATGAATGTTTTTGGGTTGTCTGTATGTTCGGTTGGTCTTGATCATACTGCCTTGTTTATCTTTACAGATAAAGGGCAGAAAAGTACATACAAAGAAAAAAAAATCTAAGCTATGATCAAAATGTAGTTGGAAAAAAAAAGTTGTCGTAGTAAAAACGGCTGTATCCACAGTCTTGGGAAAAAAAAAAAGAAAACAGAAGAGTTTGTGTTTGGGTTTTTCTTTTTGACCAAGGATCTTCTCTTGCTTATATGTTTAGATGTTTGCTGCTCTGGCATTTGATTTGAATAGCAGGAGGCATTTGACACAGTGAAACAAGATAAAAGTGGTGGATTTTAGACCGACATCTGTCTGAATGCCCCACAGCGTAGCTGAGCTGCCTCAGTGCTAACCAGCTCATCAGCTGCTCATTTGGTTTCCATACAAGCTATGATACAGTATTAGGCCTCCATGTGTAGAGGTTAAAGTTGAAAGAAAGGACCCCTTTTTGACAGGTTAAAAATGTCATTCATTCATTCATTCTTTCTTTCAGTAAGATATCAGAAAAAAACCTCAGAATAATGCAAAGGTTCCAAGAAAACCCTTGAATTTCTGTCAGTTATCAGCTATATTAGTCTTGAATCTCCAGTGCAAAACTCAATAAGCAAACGTCAGGCCATAAACATCGTCTCTACAAGCTGAGGGGAGATGGTTTGTCCGTTTGTGCATCTGTGCCATTTTTTTTGAGCACTTCTTGAATGCTGAGGTCCAAACATGATATAGATTGAGTCTTGACCCTTTATCCTTCTCTTCTTGCGAAATTGTGTTTGTTTGTTTTTTTTTTTTGGTTGCCAAATATAAAGAATAATCAACTCTGCTCCAGACTGTTCCACGACACGAGCTGATGTCAAAAATGAGTAGGGTGGTGGTGCAGCACCCAGAGCTATAGAGGGTAATTACCAGTGACATGACTCCAGCTTTTCTGGTGGAGAGCAGCATGCGGCGTTCTGCATGCAGACACGCAGCCACTCAAAGACACGTCTTTCGGCTGGTTGCCATGGTAACCATGGACTGGTTAAGTTGGGCTCTGTTGGTTCCCTGTTGAAGAGCGTTCAAGTAGCGTCTCCCCAGAGAGCTGACCTGTCATTAGTTCCACTCCTGTAGCCCTCTTACTGTGAGCCCCAGGGTCAATAGCACCCTCTGCTGCTTGCATACACACTCATACCACACATACACACACACACACTCACCATCACTGAAAACCCCAAGGCCAGCTATACAATTAATTGGCAATTGCTCAAGAAACATCATTTGTACATGCATCAGCTTCCAGTTCAGTGCAGCCCGCCCATACACTGATGCAAGAGTGTCTCTGGCCATGTTTATACATGCATACTGCAAATTATTCTACTCAGAAGTACATATATGTTACATACAAGCAAAATATCAGAATGGGTTGGAGTCAAATGTAGGCAACCTCTAGTATTTACATGTAGAGAGACTCTTGCATCTGTGCAATTTTGCTTCATTTTGTAGAAAGACTGCACATTCGTCCAATCACAAGTTGTACGGCCAGTTGGGTAAAAATTAATAAAAATTAATATTAATACACCGATCTGCCACAACATAAAATCTACTCATAGGCGAAGTAGTTGATTACCTCATTATCACGGCACCTGTCAAGTAGTTGGATTTATTAGGCAGCAATTGCACGGTTCTTGAAGTTCTTGTTTTTGGAAGCATAAGTATAAGAACCTGCGCAACTTTGACAAAGGCCAAATCGTGATGGCCACACCAAAACGAAAGGTCTCGTATTTGATCCTGGCATGAAATGGCCAGTACCTACCAAAAGGGGTCCAAGGAAGGACAACTGGGCTCCCAAGACATGTGGGGAAGGTCTGGTATAATCCCATGGAAGAGCTACTACAGCATGGATCACTGGAAAAGTCAATGCTGGTTAAGATAGAAAAGCATCAGCACACACAGTGTATCACAGCTAGACTGCCCACGCTGACCTCTATCCGCTCGCAAAAGCACCTACAGGTCTGTTGAATCACACTTTTTACATCACGTGGATGGGTGGGTGTATGTGCATGGGGAAGAAGTGGCACTAGTATGCACTATGGGAAGCCGGCGTGATGCTCTGGGCAATAATCTGCTGGGACACCTTGGATCCTGACATCTGGGATCCGGATAGGTAAGTGTTTAAAAGTAAAGTGGTCCTTATAGTCACACGTGAACACACTGTGTGAACTTCTTCCTCTGTATTTAAACCCATTCACCAAGTGAAGCAGCGGGCAGCCAGGAACACAGCACCCGGGGAGCAGTGTGTGCGGAGCAGTGTGTGGGGACGGTATTTTTTTGAAGGGTACCTCCGTGGTTCCACTGGCAGTCTTGGGATTCAAACCCATGGCCTTCTGATCGTAGGAGCAACTGCCTAACCACTAGACTACCAGCTTACAGTGCAGATGCATGCACACGTGTGTGAGTGAGGATCCCTATGAAGGTACAGTATACCCACCCATGCATAATGGCACCAGAGTCAAAAAGGGAATTCTTTGACGTTTCTACAGGGAGCATCACTAAAAGTTGGGCATTAAAATTTTTAAACCCTTGCATGAGTGTTAAAAAAGATGCTACACAAACTGACAGCTTAAAATAACTCCATATAGAAGTGAAGTGACCATTGTGTCATACGTGAACACACCACAGCACACAGTGTGAAATTCTTTCTCTGTATTTAATCCCATTCACCAAGAGAAGCAGCCGGCAGCCAGGAACACAGCACCCAGGGAGGAGTGTGTGGGGACGGTACCTTTAGGGTTGCCAACTTTCTCAACTCTAAATGCGGGACACTTTCTCAGGGCTGCCAACTTTTCCGAAAACCTTCGTGTGGCCGAGCGTTGAGCGGGGCTGCGGGGTGCTTCTTCCGAGAACACTTTGCATCTTTAGGTGCGCCACCTACTGTTGAGGAGCGCGCACACTGGGCAGCCTAGATGCGAGATGCGTGTGTCTCACGCTCATTGCGTGAAAGTCGGCAGCCCTGCTTTCTTGCAGTCTATTATTGGCTGACGGGACTGGAGCTGCCCCGGGAGGGACAAATCAAAATCACCCATATTTCGGGATGTCCCGCACAATTCTGGACGGTTGGCAACCCTAGGTACCTTACTCGGGGTACCCCAGAGGTGCTTAGCAGTCTTGGGAATCAAACCCACAACTTCCTGATCGCAGGGCGAACGCCCGAACCACTAGGCCACCAGCTGCCCCTTATAATTTGCTTTCACGGAACGTTCACTCTGAGTGCGAAGCAGCGAGAGGAAAATAGAGGAAAAGAAGAAAAACAGCTCCTATCATACACATTTATTTTCGATTTATCCATTTTTTTATCTACCCGCAAAAAGAAGCCTCACGACTGGCAGTATCGATACTTCAGTATTGATCCACATACATCCAATGCACTCATTCCACACTGCAATATTGCGCCAGTTACACACACACACACACACTTGCTCAGCTCTTCTTAGTCCCAGTCAGCTTCAGGTTTTGCAGGATTTGTTTGCTTGGGAGCACCACAGCCCACAAAGTTTAGCACAAATGCTAAAGAATACTCAGGTATTTCCTAAAAGCATCCCAGTGCTAAGCTAAACTGAGTCAACAGCTAATTCTCCAGGCTTTATAGGGTTTATAGGGTTAAGTTTCTAAGAGCTGGGGAGGCTTGCTCTTTATGGAACTCACACAGTCAAGGCGACTGTAAAAGACAAGTTTCTTCAGAATACCTTGTGGCTCTGTCCTGTTCTAGAGAGACCAGACTTTAGGTCATTTGACCCAGGAACTCAAAAATCATTTTAGCGCTTAAAAATCAATGTTTTTTCTATGACAGGTAAAGAGGATGTTGTGATGAAAACTCTAAAGACGGAGCTGTAATGTTTACAATATATGGTCCCTAATAATATAAAGCACGGGTGTGTGCTGTGTAATAATAATAAGTAAAAGATGAATCCCTGTGATTCATCACTGTGTTAATTGCAATAACATTCTGCTATTTTTATGGATGAAAAATAAAGACCAGTCCCAGTGTATAACTTTAGGAAAGCAGCTACAGCTACTTCTTTTTTTATACACTATTAATTCCTTTATTTTTAATTCTTGTGTGTTTACTTATCTATTAAATAACTATTTTATTATTTAATTGATTTATTTAACAAAAACTATGGTAAAAAATAACCATCATCACAGCAGATGCGTTTTGTATCGTTTCGTAATTACAGTTTGCCTGAAGAATCGACATTATTGACTTCAGCTGGTGTCTCAGGGGCATGACTGAGTCCAGTTTTCTCATTTACTGTTAAGCGGTTCAAAGCAAAGACAGAGAGGAGACATGAAGGCTGACCTTTTATTCGGTCTTTAGCAAAGGTTTCCTTCTATACATGTTTCTGCATCACTGCGTACCAGAGTCAGCTCTGACCAGTCAGAATCGTTTGCGCCTCTACCCTCAAACATATACATATACAAAAACATTCATATATATATATATATATATAAAGTGCTGTGAAATTATTTCTCTGCATTTAACCTATCCACTAGTGTTGCGCTGGTCGGCTTTTTTAACACCCGCCCCAACCCGACCCGTCGGGAGATTCAAACCGCCCAACCAACCTGCAAAGATACGCGTGGATAATGACCCGAAACCCGACCCGACCCGAGGAAAAATTAAAAAATCTCTATCCCCGTTTACAACACGCTTTGATTGATAATGAAATGCGTTTTGTAACTTTTTGACCCGCCCGCCCGAACCCATGATATTTTAAAAATTTCTGCCCTAAAACCGCCCGCACCCGCGGGTCACCTGCGGTTAGCCGTGGGTCACGGGTCGACCCGCGCATCCACCAAGTGAAGCGGTGGGGAGCCACCAATGGGGGGCACCAAGAGGACGGTGTGTGGGGACGGTATCTTGCTCAAGGGTTCTCAGTGGTGCCACTAACAGTTCTGGGATTCAAACCCACAACCTTCTGATCGCAGGGGCAGCTGGTGTCCTGGTGGTTAGAGAGTTGCTCCTGCGATCGGAAGGTTGTGGGTTTGAAACCCAGGACTGCCAGTGGACTCACACGCACAAATGTTAAATGTATTTGGTGTTGCCTGTATTTAACATTGTTAAGTCTTACTCTGTAAACACCACCATGTGAACGTGATATCTTGGAAGAGCAACTCACAGAAGCTGGAGAAACTTCAGCGTGGGAATTACTAGTTGGAAAGAAGCTCAAATGGATTCTTCACACTTGGAGGGCGGAAATTTCCCAGCGCCCACAATTGGTCATGGACGCAGCAAGATATCTGGAGAGTGTAAGAAAGGCAGAAGTATTGACATGAGGACAGTGTGTGGTTATTCAGAGCCAACAGTAGATGCTGAGAGTCCATTTCAGCCCCCCCTCAGTGAGAGTCTGCACTGAGGTTCCACGCCCCTCTGCACCACTCAACCAATCACACACCGCCCCCCTGTGGCTATCTCTGAGAACTGCAGCAACACATGGCTCTGCCTACAGACCGATGCCTTAGAATCTCACGCTGGGTTTGAATAATAAAAAATAAACATAAAAGAGCACCAGCAGACAATGCAGTCTTTTTAGGTAAAAAAAAATACTAAGACGTCTTTAAAGCAACTTTATTAATCTGTATAAAACCAATTTGCGTGTGTGTACTAGGCTGTAGGCAGAGGGGGAGTTTTATAGATTCATTTTCATCCTCCAAGCTTATCATTGCAAATTTACCAGAAAGGCAAATTCATAATCAGTTACTTTTGTTTCTGTCGTGAGATCCTGACAGCTGTAATTCAGCACTAGTGGAGACAACTGAACCACTGGGGACTTGAAGCTCACCTAAGGAAGTGGAAAAAGATGACGAAACTGTTCAAAACCATTGAAATGTGAGGTAAATGAGAGGTATTTGTATTATTATTTCAAGTTAAAAAGTCAGCATTCGAGTCTCCATTTTTGCCTCTGGCATGATCTAAAATCAGTATGCATACTGATGAGTTTTAGGCGGCCATGAAAATACAATTGAAACATTAGAACATTAGAATAAACAGAAACGAGCATAAATGCGATCAAATATAACCCCATGTTTAGTTGTTTTAATAAACGTTATGTCTGAAGTGGGAGAATACAGGTAGAAGAAATCAGGTTCGGTTCCATCAGCAGCGCCAGATGTAATTTAATGAAGGGTTGATTATATGAACTGGGCCTTGGATATGTTTGTTTGTTCTAATGCTTACTGCCCAGATCAATTGCTTTACCTTTCATTTTCCCACAAAACAGACCATTTTTCAAAAAGACTATACTCAATTAAGAGCTTAGAAGTCTTCAAAGCAACTTTATTAATCTTGTCTTCAGTACAATAATTATTAATGTCTTCAGTACAATAATACAGGTAGAAGAAATCAGGTTCAATGGTTTTACATTTAATTTTCCCACAAGGCCTAAGAGTTGTGTTGAATACACAGTGTATGTGTGGGAGAGCGATCTAGGACCACAGTTCTGAGAACATTTCAATGGAATTGTTAGAGATTCTCAAAGATATAATAGTGTCAGGACCGTGTCTGGGTTGAGGTGAAAAGGAGAGGTATAGACGTTGACGTCCATTTTGAAGGGTATTTATTTACATAAAACAAAACAACACGGGTCACAAGGGCGAGACAAGAATATAGGGAGAGTAGAGATGAGACGAGAATACAATGGGAGTTGAGGTGAATAGATGAACAGAAAATAAAGAACCAAGACGAGCCGACAGTGAAACAATGTTCCACACCACAGCTGAGTACCGGATGTCTTAAATAGCCATTTAATC
>JBBPCY010000136.1:1271325-1287417 GCA_037974405.1 Brachyalestes nurse
GGCATAGATATAATGATCAGTGTCAGTCAGATACCACTGTTTCTTCAAAAACGCTCAGCATATGATTATTATATGATCATTATACCAACTATCATGCAATATATAACTACCTTCATCACAAAAACTGTACGTGCGGGAAAAACTAAACACAGATTTGAAATCAGCATGAAAAACACTATAAAACCCACAAACTTATCTCTGATGATTTTGACCTGTTGACCTGTGTTATTGTAATGTAACGATCTCAGTCTCTTATTTAGGGCAGAACTGCCCTAAATAAATCTCTCAGTGCAGTGAACGCTCACCTTAGCGCTGGCGGCGCTGCGGTCGGTCAGCTGCAGTTTGCACTGGTCGTACTCGAGCGGGGCGCCGTAGCGGTGCTCGGCCAGCTCCAGCAGGTTCTCGCTGCTGCGCAGGCTGTGCTCCAGCTCCGAGCCGCCACGCGTCTCCACCACCAGCCGCCGCTCCAGCACCGGGTAGTACGTGCGCGGTTTCTGGTAGCAGTGCTCGCTGCTGATGTAGGACGTGTGGAAGGAACAGGGGGTCCCCGCCGGCGTGGGCGCTTCAGGCTTGCTGTCTTTCAGCTCCACTGCATGAGGGGAAGGGGGAGAGGGCGTGGCCACGCCGGAGTCACCCGCCCACTTCCTCCGCACACCATCACTGGTTCTCCAGGGCTGTCGCCACAACTTCAAGTCTGGGTGTGCTTGTGTCCTATCAGGGAAGGATATTCTTTTTAACAACACCGACTGTCGCTTTAACTAAACACGAGAACACATTTTCTCAAAGGATACTTTTTGTATCATCAGTCCTGACCTGTCTAAAGGAATATTTAATATATTTTAAAGATAAAGTATTAAATACGCATCCGTATTTTGTACTGCTGACAATATAGAACCTAAAATATTGCAATGTATCGATTTTTCTCCCACCTCTAGCCACAACTATCAAAAATTCTCACAAGTGCTACAAGATGAATGTCTCAAGCTTTTCTTTCATGCCTGAACGGGAAAAAATCTGAATTTTTAATTCAAAATGTAATGAACAATTTACACCAGAGCATGAGCTAAACTTAGGTCTGCCAAGTCTAATTCATTACACACTGGACAGGAGCTAGTGAGCGGATTCTTATTTAACCTTAGATTAAACATGGATTCCTTATACTTAACAAAACCAACCTAACAAAACATTTTTGAAATATCAAATATTTCCTGCTGCCCAACCACAAAGCATAATTTGGAAAAACAGCATGATCTTAAATACATATGTGACAAAGAATTATTTTAGTTATTATACATTACATAGTATTATATTATTCAGTATGTTTGTAGTTTAGAATTAATTCTCTCTCAAACACTTCATGATCACTACAGCCTGATAACAAATCACAGATAAAACTGAAATTAAGTCACAGGATGTCA
This sequence comes from Brachyalestes nurse, assembly GCA_037974405.1. Classification (NCBI taxonomy): domain Eukaryota; kingdom Metazoa; phylum Chordata; class Actinopteri; order Characiformes; family Alestidae; genus Brachyalestes; species Brachyalestes nurse. The sequence goes on from JBBPCY010000136.1 coordinate 1,272,744, forward strand.
ATGTTATGCTACCGATATTCGTCTAATGCAACCTCACAAAAAGGGAATGTTTGTTTTAATAGCAGATGTCCGTCTCTTCTGTCTTAGTCTCCTGGGCTGAATGAACCTTGTTATAGTTCTTGTCCCGAGTCTTTATTAGGGTCCCAAGAAAAACTTCAACTTAAACAAAACTTCACTGTGAGTCAGTGGGGAACACTAGACACTGGATGTGGCTGACAGGAGCTTCAACCTACTGTAGGATGCTCATCTTGAGCTGGAGGCCGTTGAGCACTTCGAACACACGATGGACGTCGCCCAGGAGCTGGTGTGTGGTGGCTATCTTCTTACTGTTCTGATGCGAGTAGTTCTCTTCCAGGAAGGAGAATCCATACATGTGGCCACTGCTCAGCCAGTCCTTATCGTACCAGTAGCGCTGACTCTGTCTCTGAGCTACAAATACACAGGCACGCACAAACCGTTACAGCACAGCTTCTACCAGCATCCTCTCACGATCAGACATACATTTAGTGCCCAGTCAGAGGAAAGAAATGATTCTACAGCCAGCCTGCAAGGTAACCTGGATGTACCACTGGCCCAATCTGAAAAAGAAGTCTCCACTGAGGTGCAGGGTATCTGCACATTTTTTATATGCAAATTTAACGACTTTTAAGACCTTTTCAATACCTCCAAGGAGAAAAATTAATACCATACTGGCGGCAAAAAACCCCCCACTATAGTTGATTTCAACAAGTCACAAACTGTATTTACTGGAGAACAGCTCTAACATAAAACGTCTTTTTCAACCAGCCACTGTACTTCTCCTCTTCCAACCATCTCTCATAGAATTTGCATTCACCCATTCACCAGTTCTACACTCGCGGCTTTAAAGGAAACCAGTCTCCTTGCTACGCACCTTCTCTTTCTATGGCATGCATATAAGTTTATGGGGTAAACACTGCCCCCTGTGCTATAGGCAGTGAGGTGCACTAGTATAAAATAGAATACATTTTTGAAAAAGGGGGAAAAAATAGGCTAACCGGGAACAGATACTGTTGCTTCATTTCACCCTAGAAATAATTTAATGGCACCCCTTTTAAAATACCACACCTTCCAATACTTCTCAAGGATCCGCGGGGACCCTGGAGGTGGTGTGGAGAGTGGAGATTACAGGGGGGCTCACCTGGAGGGTCCCTGCAGATGTAGCAGCTGTAGGAGTCGGGAACACTGTCCTCGTACAGACCCATGCAGGTGCCGTGCTGCCAGCACAGACACTCATCACACTAGAGAGAGCAGGGAGAGAGTTTTACTAATGTGTAAAACACAAACAAATAACAAACATGATTGATTAACAATTAATAGCAACAATAAAAACAACATAAACAACAATACTAATGCGTAGACTTCAAGTGTTGCATTAGCCTTGTAGCTCCCGTGCTTAAGAGGAAAATTTAGACTATATCCGGAACAAGTTCAAATTTGACTTTTCACCCAGCTACACTGAAGTTAGCTTAGGGGCCACTGTTATTGTAAAATATAATCGCTCCAATAAATAATCGTACAACACGGGGAAAAAAACATTTAGTGCAACTTAAATATACAAATATTTTATTCCAAGTCAATACTGACCGTGCTGTAAAAGTTTAAAAGTGTAACATATTAAAACTGCAACGATATTATATTTATTAGGCTATGCCATATAAGAGCATTCCCACACCTTCTGCAATATCAAATTTAGGAACTAAATTCCTCAAATTTAAGGACCAAATCCAGCACAGTTTCAGACACAGATCACAGTTAATAAGTTATGACACTTCCTCATTTGCATGCTACTGTTTAACTTCTATCATTTGGCATCAATCTCTAGTGTATGCCTGTGACAGGCGCACTTTAAGGCATATTTATCTTTTGTGTGGGATGAAGTGCCACGAATGGAAGGCTGACAAACGGTCCATTGTGAAAAACTCAAGACCACTAATCGGATGTGATGAAATTGTATATCTTATGCTCAATAGTCTTACCGTGTGCAGTATCATGTGAAGTTTTCTAAATGGACACTAAATCATTTCAATATGTGCAGCATCTTATTATGTGCAATAGTCTCACTATGTGAATCACTACTTAGGTCAATATTACTTATACACTGCTACTCTTTACTATGTGCAACAACATACTCCTAACTGCCTCGTTAGAAACTCACACTTATTTATCTATAGCATTTAAACCCAGCAATTGTGTGTATATAGCATAGTGTATTTCACATTGAGGTATTTTCTACAGGTTTTTATAGGATTTATTTTGTATATCGTTCTTGTCTCTCTGCAGTGAAAACGTATTAGCCATTTCCCCTGGGATCAATAAGGTTTTCTGATTCTGATTGTCTGCAGACGGTAGATAAGCTGAAGAATTAGCCCACCTGGATCATGAAGTCATTCTCTTCTTGCACCTCACACACACATCGAACTATTTCTGCATCATGAGCCACCGTCTCCACGCCCTGCTCAGAGAAGGCTGTGTTGAAGTCCAGCCCCGTCTCAGACTCCTCCTCACTCCACAGGGGGCTCTCTGTGGACCAGTCACTGCCACTGTCCTCACCTGTAGCACAGAGGAGCAGAGAAAACAGAGAAGGATTCAGATGGAGACAGTGTTTGTGCATTTGTTAGGCCTCCTGGGCAACACACACTCATTCACAAACACACACACACAGAAAAAAAAAAAAAAGCAAGGCTTAAGGCAGCAAAGAGAAAACACACAAGTGGACACAGGACAACAAAAAGTGCTGAGATTGGAAAATTAAATGAGACTGTAAGCAGTGAAAGAGTGTAGTGACAAGATGGCTGGAGGAGGAGCTGTGTGTTTGGTACCCACCGTCATCCAGCTCCTGCTCTGGACAGTGTGCGGCGTAGGAGCAGTGTTTGTGGGAGAGGGGCAATTTGAGCGACAGTTTCAGATGGCAGGGGGAGGAGCTAAAGCCAGTGCTCTTCTCACTGCTGTGAGAGTCTGTCAGAGGAAGGGAGAGCAGACGCCAGACAGCGTTAGGACACGCACACGCACACAGAGCAGCCTCCTAGCGATGAAGAATCCACAGGTGTGACTGTGAGCTGAAGCTTATAATGGCTAGGAGTGGGCGATACGGCAGAATTACATCACAGTGTTTCAAGACATTTTTCCAGCAGGCGATACACATGAGTTTTATCTGAGGTTTGATAAGTTGTAAAAAACAGTAGTACCACATTAAAAAGAAACATCAATTAATACAATGCCTTTTATTCACTGTTCTGCACTAAACGCAATTAAACATGACTAATTATACCCCATCCAGAAACATGCCGGCTTCCTTCTGAAGAGCTTGGAGTACTTTAAGCAACATCACAATATGCTCGGAAAAGCATAAATGTGACTAAATGGATCATAATAAAGATTAAATGCTGTCGTATTACCACCCTAATACTGGTTAGCCAGTAATTAAGATTAAGCAGATCATCATTCAGTTATCCAAGCTAGAATGAAGCATATTCCTGTGTTTTAAGGTCACTGCTCAATAGAAGCATCCACTCACAACCACATCAAAAGTGCTCTTTAATATAAAAGACCCACAAAATCCCACCCCGTGATCCTGAATAAGTTTACATGAGGCATCACATAAGAAAACAGGTTTATAGCGCAAATGTAATCTGCCATAATACTGTTACAGTGTTCCTAACATTTAAACTACATTAATGTCAAAGATTTCACATGTATATCTAATGTACAATATATATGTAAACCAGTTTTGTACTAGAAATACAGACAGGTATTAGTAGACACAACAGAGACAGGAGGGTGTGTGTGTGTGTGTGTGCGTGTGTGTGTGTGTGTGTGTGTGTGTCAGTGCAACAGAAAAGCACATGAGGGTGCCAGAGAGACTGAGTACCAGGCAGGTTTCTCAAGGCCTAAAGCTTCTTACCCGACTTGGACTTCTTTTTCTTCTTCTTCTTCTTCTTTGACTTAATGTAGAGGAAATCTCTTTGTCTCTTCTCTCGCCGCTTTTCTCTTTCTGAACCCCATCGAAACACGAGGGGGGGGGAGAAAAAAAAAAAAAGAATGAATATCTAAGATGCTTTCCACCAGAATGTGAGCAGTTAGCTCGGAAGCTTCGCCCGGCACTAGACGTGACGAGAGCCCTCCTGTACCTGTTTCCATGGCAACCCAGTCTCTGTCGTCATGGAGCGAGCGGTTGGCGTGCAGGTTCTCTTTGCTTCTCTCGCAGTGGGAGGAGCTGCGCTGACGATGCACGCCGTTGGCAGTAGTGGGTGACGGAGTGTGGCCAGACTTACTGTCACTCAGCGGCGATGGAGTGTCTGTGGTGGTGGAGATTTATTTATTTTTTTATACCTTTGGAATGTTTACAGATACAGCAAACACTTCTGCTCCAGATTCAAAAAAGGTTATGTCTAGGAAATACGCAGTCTGGAAACCCTCAACAGGTAACTTTAGTAGAGTAGAGTAACAGTGAGTTTCTTCTATGTGTCTCTTCTATGTGCACCATATAAAGAGAATAAACCCAACAGAACCCTCCCATAATAATGATACTGATCCAAAAACAATGACACAAAAAACATCCATTTTGATAAATACACATACTGGCATAGATCCAACAAGAAATCTTCGCAAAAAGAGTAATCTTATTGTTTTCCCCCCAGACAATCCACTTAATTCATTCAGCTTGAACTAGTAAACACTTCCTAGTATCCATCAGCTAAACCGACACTGAACCAGTGTTGCCAGATTCTGCTGATTGTTTCCAGCCCAAAATATGCCCAAAACCCACCAAAATGCACTCAAAACCACCCAAAACGTGAAATCTACTCTCTTGGGTGATACAGTAATTGCCGTGGCTGCCTATACCCTTGTAAAGTGAAAATATGGAGCTAAAGCTTACTTACAAGAAATTATGCTACATAGGCTAGTCAGGGGTTGACAATATTTTGGCTGTAGTACTGTAATGTGTACCTACATGAATGAATTGGTACGCCCCCAAAATTCAAAATTTTTCACCTTACCATGGGCGCAAACACCCTCCCATCCAATCGACAAATCACTCGAGTTTCAGGATTTTCCTCACAGCCTGACAGACAGAACTCGGATCTGGACTGTAACCCAACATCTTACAGGATTTCAAAGTTTATCCTGGACCACAGGGGGGAGGATCTCTCCTCTCTGGACTGGAGAACGGGTCTCGTGGCGGGGCGGGCCGTGAAGTCGAGGGGGCGGGCCGTGCAGAGACAGAAGCGCTGAGATCAGACCTGCTCTGCTCTGACTGAATTTTGATTGGGGCAGAAGCGAGGCTCCGCTGACCGGCTGGAATCATATTTTAAAACGTCATCATTATTTTTCTTTTTAAGGTTTTCCTTTCCTGAGTGGTGGTACCTAGAGATCCAGTAGGAAGTTACTCAAATTAGGTACGCATTTGCGCAGTGAAGACTGAAAACGGGTGCGCGTTTGTTGTACCACAGACGCCAATTCTTGCTCGCTTATGTCAGTCCCTGTGTAAATGGTTAATGCCATGCTAATAATAAACTGAAGGATTTTCTAAGCTTCTATTTCACAGCTCAGAAATTACAACTCCAATGAGCTCATTTAATCAAGAATATGTCAACACCACACATATATTACCATATATTAGGGCTGTAACAGGACGTGGGTCATGGTTTGGTACATGATGTCGTACAGAGAATACACAGTACGACGGAGAAGACGTGATTGAAGTGATGCAGATCCTACGGAATCACCAAAAAGCACCAGTAAATCATAAACCTGGCTCGTAGTGTGGTGCAATAGCCTCATTTTATGTTTTATTTTGCTCAGACAATTTCAAACAGTCCAGAAAGTGCTGCATCATCTCTGATGCCTTGGAGAGGTTGTCATGGTTGGGTTTCACATGGCCGCATGCAGATCTGCTTCATGTAGCTCAGCAGTCATGTAACTAAACATGACAAATCCAAAATAACCTTGGATGTTTACAGAAGCATCTTGTCTGACAAGTTCTAGAAACATGTTTCCAGACCTCCTGGGCTGAGGTCATTACACACAAAGACAATTACAGGAACACATCGTCACGGTAACAAAGGAATTCACCCGGGGAATTTCTCAACTGTGGAAAGTTCAGGACTATTGAGCACAACTGACAATAAAATACTCAGAATAACCAGGAATTCATTTCCACCATTTTTAGTTGATCAGTACTTTATCATAGTAAGAGTAGGAACATAGTATTATACAGTTTATGCAAAGGTTTGGGTGCATCTGGTCAAGTTACATGTTCATTTTGTGCCAATATTTTTACTTTTGGCTTTTGAAGTGGCTCAAATGTCTTATTTTTATTCACATTTATATACAAGTTTGTTTATTTATTCATTAAGATTTTTTGTCCATCAAGTATATATAGAATTTCCATTAAGGTTCGGTATTTTTGTTCTTGTGAAATGTGTATTATGTGTTTTAGTTAATTGGGATACATCTGTATGTTGCCAGTGTCGTTCATTGTTGTCGCTCAGATTTGAAATCATATAATGTACACATTTTTAAATGTTTACAAATGTTTAAATATTGAGATGGTGGTCCTACAGGAGAGGGCGGGTGGTCTTACCTGCCTGTGCAGCTGTGATGAGGGCCGTGTTGCCCTCATTGTCCTGCCAGTTCACATCCAGATAAGGACACGCAGAGAGCGCCACGATCACGTCCACGTACCCCTGATAACAGGCCACCAGCAGCCCGGTCTGTGGAGACAACGCACACACACACATACACACACACACACACACACATACAAAGGCTTTATAGTTCTGAAACAGATCGCAGCCTGATAGTTCTAACAATGTACCTGCAAGTGATTTGTTTTTGCACATTTTTAAACAAGGAAAAACGTAAAGCAAATAATTTCTTCCACAAAACATTTTTTAATTTATTTACATTTTATTCTACATTTTTTAAAGTTGGGAGTCACAGGAGATTTATATATAACTATTATTAATTAATAATTTTGTTAATATTTTACTGCCAGTGAAACTACCATGTTACTTGAAATCATATTGTGTGATTAGTAGATATAACAAGCTCTGATATCAGTCATTAATTGAGAAAATGTTATATACAAAATATACAAGATACAAAGAAAAGATACAAAATGATCTAATATGAATAACTGATCATCTACATAATTAGATATAGCAATACAAAATAACAAAACATATAACACTAAACAATAAAGCGCTTGAAATAAACCCAAAGTTTCCAGTCAATATAGGCATGATTCATCCTGCCATTTAAAAGCATTTTTTCTTTTTTCTTCAATCTTCAATTAAAATTGGAGAAGTATGGAAGTATCTGGCTGGCTGTAAACGTCTTTATTAATCAGAGATGCAAACTAATAATTATGGCAAATAATATTTGTGAGGCTAGTACTGTCAAAATACAAACAATTCTCTCTCTCTCTCAAATCGTCATCATTAAGTTACTGATAATTATAGAATAATAAATCATACAAATTAGTATATGTATATATTTAATGAAGTTGATAAATGACCAAACTGTGAGAAAATGCTAAATGTGATTGTGCTGTTGCTATGGTAAGTGGCGGTTGCTATGGTGTTGCTAGGTGGTTACTATGGTGTCACAGGTGGTTGCTAAGGTGTAGCTAGCCTGTTGATATGGTCATTGTAGTGGTTGCTATGGTGTCCCAGGTGGGGTGTCCCAGATGGTTGCTTGGCTGTTGCTAGGTGGTTACTATGGCAAAAGCAGGTGTTTGCTAAAGTATGGCTAGATGGTTACTGTAATGGTTGCTAAGATTTTACTAGGTGCTTGCCATGGCGTTCCAAATGTTCGGACAATGTCCATCCAAAGACGTGTAACAAACTTTTGACCATTGGCCAGTCCTGAGCCTACATCTATAATATGTACAATAAACAGCTCTAACCAATAAGCCATAATTCCCTGGAGAAACACTGGAATTTGACTCACACTTCTTTGGATCAGGTGTCTACAGTAACTTTAGAACAAAAAGTAAAAGTCTGAGGGTCATTTGGGGTCACACAGGTGGTGACATTATTATTGCAGGTTTTGTGGCAAAAGTTCCTTTTGCTAAGAAAAACTGGAAATCTTTCTGGTGGTGTCAAAATGTAAAAATTTGAGAAGACGCATTTTATTTTTTCCCTGATTTTCTCTGATCATTTAAAAATGTTCACAGTAAAAGTAGAAAGTGCAACCTCTCAACTCTTGCAGTGACCACCCTCTGCGGTTATATACCTCCCGTCTCTATGGTCAGGACGTGTCTCTGCAGTGGATCTCTGACGGTGAAGAGATATTCTGTCAATCTCTACTTTCTGTTTAGGGACCCGAAGCACTGTAGTCTGGACTGGGTTTGGGTTTCACTGTCCCAGAGTTCCAGATCTGTGTTTTTAAGAGGTTTGGTAATTTGATTAACTCTGATTGGACTTTGGTTAGCAGTGCTAGACTGAGGCTGCTGGGTGTGGGGGTATAGTGGGTTATGGCTGTTGTCACACTAGGGAATTTACAACCCTAAGTATTTTAATGTATTAAAGATGTATATTAGGATAAAGTAAATAATGAAATTATGTAAACATTTTCTGATCAGCTTTCATTTTATCAACATTAATCACAGCATTCCCAAATACTGGTGTCTGAATAATACTAATAATACTAGTGTAGCTTTTTTCTGTTTTGCACTGGAGCTACAAGGCTAACGTATAGTTAGCAGTATGATCCAAACAATTAGTTTCAGAATTATAAAATTACACAGAACTAAATAGTGTAAGCTATTACACACAGTTTGTCTGAAGTCTATTTTAAGACGCTATAGGTGGGCTGTTAAACATGCTAACAGTATTTAGCCTGGAAGGAACTGATGGAGCCTCATGTAGTTTTAAGTGGGAAAGTGAATATACAGTAAACCCTTATCTGTCTCGTCTCACCAGTGTGTGTGTGTGTGTTTGTTGAGCCCGCTGGCAGGTCTCTTGCTGTCTTTCCAGCCGGTCTGTCCTAGTTAGGCGTGAACAGTGCGCTTTGTGGAGCGGCATGTCAGCAGCCTCTCATCACCGACACACAGCTGTAGGCAGCTGCCTAAAAATAAACCCAGACGAACGTGCTTTACATGGCCAAGACGATCGGTGTATGAGGGGCTTTCGGCACCCGGCGTCGCTGTCAGTGTGTCTCAGAAGTGTCTCTTGATTGTCACAAAGGTGTCATAACTTGTTCACAGTTGATTGATACATTCTAATAAAATACACATTACATGCATTTGTGATTACAAGGGTCTCAAACACAGCTGGCAGACCCTGAACCCACACTCAACTCTTACTACAGTTAAGTACACATGCTAAGTCCTAAACGAACCAGTTTCAGGTAAAACAATATTTTCACGGACCGGTATAGATACAACTAAAAATAAAATGTGTTTGTGTTTTGCTCATTTTTGCTAGCTTGTGGGCTACATTTTTGATGTACCGTATCGCGTGACTGAAACGAGCGTTTATTTCAAAATAAAAGATCTTTCAGACTCTGATAATCAATCAAATATTTTTATTCTGTCTTTCTGTGCGGCCCGGTACCAAGCGACTCACGGACCGTACCGGCCCACGGCCCACTGGCTGGTGACCTCTGCTCTATAGAACTTCTAATATTTATCTGGATAGGATTTGACTGTGCATGAGTGGATGGACAAAAATTATATCAGTCGATAATATGTGGCTGTAGCATTAGGAGTCTTGCCCGAGGGCTCTAATTGATAAAGAACGATGCGGGCCATGTGGAGGGCTCTATATTAACTATAGTTTTGCTTTCTGTCTTCTATTCTATTTATGTCTCCATCTTGCTTTTACAATAAGTGCAGTTTGTGCTCGGTATTACACTTCAGCCCGACCACAGCATCACTACTCAGTTCACAGCTTCAGTTTCAGTCATTTCTAAACTGAAAAATCCACTCATTTCTGTTGCTATTCACTGTTATCTCTTATTCTTGGAGAAATTCACATGAACACTTTAACTGAATAAGCACTTACAGGTTATCTATAAATGCATTTAATGTGTATTTAAGTAAATATCTGTTCAACTTCTCCAAATTTTCCCAAACTCTGGCCCTAATCCTCAATTTAAGCTCGACCCAAAACCTGAACTTGGCCCGAATCCTGTGTCTACTTTTGTTTGCTTTTTTAATATCTTAAAATCAGTAATGAAACAAAAACTGAATTAACGTGCTACGTTAAACATGTATATAAACCGGTGTTGAAAATTTTTTTTTTTTGCTGTAGTACTATTAAATAATTATTAAATAATTAATTTTAATTTTTGATCTTTGATATGTATGTTTTGCTATGGGCCTTTTAAAATGAGTCAATCAAGAGCCCAGTTAAACAAAGGAGAAAAAATGTAGGTTAGGTATTAAAGCTGGAAATAATTATAGGGTCATTTAAAATAATAAAATAGGTTTAAATAACCAAACTCATTTGATTATCAGAAATAAGTTTCCCGTACAGTTTATGTTGGGAGGTTTAAAATCTTAACTATAAAGAGCTGGTATAGCAGCAGTGTTGTTGTTCTAAACAGGCAGGACTTCACCTGATCCTGACTCTTCCTTGACACCCTTGGTTTATGTGGTTACTATATGGCGGATGTTTATGTTTGCAGGCTCTCTAAAACATATCTAAATCAGATCAGATCGTCTTCTGTATTCTAGATGTCTGAGTCAGTGATATCTGCATTCACTGATGGTTATATACTCTGTAAAGTTTATGCTTCAATGTGAAAAGTTTATTATTACTGATAACATAGAATCATATTGCCAACCCCTGTGTAGGCTGGTGTGATTTGGGGCATCAGCTCTGGTGTGTCCCTCCAGCAGCAGGTCCTTTATCCCCCTCTCAGCTTGGACAGAGATATGTGTCTCATGCTGGAGTAATCTGTGGCCTAGTCAGCTCTTAAAATAGAAAGGATTAGCCTTGGGAGCCATTCACTGAATCACTGAGTTGCACTTGCTTACTAGTTCAGAGGATGTAGTCCTGTTCAATTACGTATCAGACCACACACCGTCAAAGCTGTTCTTTGAATAGACGTTAAAATTAATATTACCTGAATTAGTGAGTGGTTTGGAAGGAATAATTGGTGCTTGAAAGTTTGTGAACCCTTTTAAATGTTCTATTTTTTATGCATGAATATGAACCCAGTTAAACAAATATTATACTTGGGCATTTATTTATTAAGTGTGTTCTCTTCGTTTATTATTAATTGAGTTACTATATAAAACTATATGGTAGGATGTGGGTGGGCTGGTTTTGCCAGTTGGTGGTGAAGTATCAGCACTTTTTCCTTTTCATGCACTTGATGTCAAAACTGAAACCAGTCACCGGGAGCGAGTTACCAAGCTTTGCCGGTTGAACATATCATATTCCTTCTTCAGGGCTAAAGGACGAAGGCCCTCTGAACGTGCAAATCTGCCTCAACATGAAATCATCCACTTGATAGTCGATGTTTTTGAAAGGAGTATGAGGCCAGTCCTTGTCTTGCATTGGAAGAAAGCAATACATGTCCCTGAATTGTCTGACCCTGACATTCATAAGACTATAAATGTCTTAGAAACACTTATACAGCAGCATGTATTATTAACAGCCTGCCTGTTACTTGATAATATTAGCCAATACTGAGGTTGGTCAGAATAAAAAAAAATACTCTTGAAAAAATGCTATTTTAATTTTTGTATACACTACATTTAAAGTGTAAAGTGTCTATTTTGTCATACGTGAACACGCCACAGCACAGTGTGAACAGCATGAACTTGTTCTCTGCATTTAACCCGTTCACCAAGTGAAGCAGCAGGCAGCCAGGAACACAGCACCCGGGGACAGTACCTCGCTCAAGGGTACCTCAGTGGTGCCACTAGCAGTCTTTGGATTTGAACCCATGACCTTCTGATCAACTCCTTAAACACCAGGCCACCCCTTTCATTATCTAAGATTTAGCAAGTAGGTCATGTATCAAGTCTCTCATATGCAATGTATTTTAATTTCAATATACACTACATTCATAAGATATACAATTTAGTTGGTCATATATTATGTCTGTCTCTCATTTGCAATGTGCTGGTGTTGCAAAATGTTTACACTGGTCAGGCTCTACTATTGTCTTAGAGAAACAGTGGACCTCTGAGTCAGAGACTGCAAAAATTGCTGACTGGAGTTTGGTAATAACGTGTCAGTCTGTGTGTAAAGGGGGAGGAAAGCAGCTCAGTGGGTCACCACTCACATATCTTCTTCTAGCAATGACTGGACTTACACAAGCTTGTCCAGACACACTCATTAGGTAAAAAGTCCTGCTTGCACTGCGGTTTGGACGTGCAGATTAAAGCTTGTGCAGCAAAACAGGTCAGATATGGTCGATAAGGCAAACCGTCTAGCATCACTTCTCAAACTAGTGATCCACATTTTTGCGCTATGCTCTATGTCTTTTGGGTTGAAGCAACAAAAGACAGTCCTGGGGTCCACCAAGAACCCCTGAGCGTATGAATATTCAAAAGAATGCATTAAACTGACATGTCTCAAATGTGTATACGTTGTTACTGAATGAATAAAACAAACACACTGTAAGTAGATGAACTAAAAGTTGACTACAATTAAAAGTTAACTAAAAGATTTTATTTGTGGGAAAATCAACAAATAAAATGCTTTAGTTAAGCATACAAGCTGAAAACAGACTATGCACGTTCTCCTCTTTCTTCCTTCGTGCTGTTTTACAATCCGCGCCTTGCTGGTGCACCACAGGAAGGGGTGTAATATGGCTTGGCTTCAGTGCTAATGGCCTTATTTGCAGCATTGCACAATGCGGAGAGGGGTACGTAAGCCTCAGATGAGCAGAGCACATGCTGGACTGATTAAGGAGGAAATCTTCCCTGAAAAAAACCAAAGCCCTGGATTTATTGGACTCAAATGTGTCACTTTCGCATTGCCGTGGTGAACTTAGTGTGGAGTGTGGAAATGATGTCCAATGAAGTACATGTGAGAACTGACAGTCCATGCGCCACACCTTCATTACGGCTGTGCAGCCTGGCCTGGGCTCGCTGTCTTATCACTAATAACACGCTAATAGGATCGAATTAGCTATGGAAAGATCTTAGATCAGCTATATCAGCAACTAATTCACTAAGTGCACTCTGAGCAACATCTGACTGCTTTTAGGAAAAGAGTGTATTAGCCCATGTGTTACATGAAGCATGGACATAACAAAGAAAAGAGAAATATATTTTTGTACTTAGATTCATTCACTTATCATGACCTATAATTACACAATACCTTTTGCGCTTTTCCATACAGATCCATTTCTGTGTGAGAAATCATTTTGCCAGCTATTTTATAGCCGTAATAACATATAGTAACAGTTTTGTTATCATTACTTTGTGGGGACCTCATAATGATAGGAATCTCAGAGAATCTGTACAAATGGCTACTTTTGGCTGGTCCTCACAAATAAAGTGATTAAATTAAAGAAGAGATTGCCTTTTGGTTACTGAGGTAAAGTTAAGGATTAGGGATTAGGCGTAGTATTACTCAGACAGTATTACATGAGTCAGTGGAAAGTCCTCACAAATATAGTAATACCAGGTCTGTATACAGCCTTTGTAAAAATGTCAGTTTGAGGGTGTTATAAAGGGGTAGGAATGCAAGAACAGAACTTTAAAATGTTGGCACTGTCAGGAGCGACCCAAAAGAAAAACATCTATACAGTTTCTAAGCTCTATGGTTAGTAGTGTGGCACAGTATCAGTTTATCAGTTTGTCATTTATCAGTTATCATGGTTTCTTCAAAAAGACCTCCACCCAATCATATTACACCTGTGTGCTGTAGCCAGTCGCGGTTACTGAGGGTTTTGGGGCACCAACTATAGTATTTGGCCCTGGAAATTTTTATATGAATCTTATCTGTGAAGGAATTTGATGAGCGCGAGATTTTATTTAAACACTGTCATTCAGTGCTACAGTGTCACCTGGATGGGCTTTCATCACCTCCAGCTGTCACTGCAGATCTTTTTCTCAAGTTTGCTAGAAGATAAGAACAAAATACCTGTAAAAATGACTGTGTTTTTGTAGTCAATCATCAAACAAAACAGGAGTGATCCTTGCCTTTGTGTGCTTCTTGGCTTGGATGTGTCTAGCAAATGCCTTTACATGGTACAAATATGTGGATATGTTATCATATGTGGATGTTGTTTAAACTACAGAAAGGTCCACACATCTTCTTTACATACTGGTTCTTTAAATATCCATCCATTGAAAGGTTCTATGGGGAACCAAAAGTGATTCTTCCATGGAATTACTTCAAAGAATGTCTTGGCACCCCAAAGATGTCAGATGAGAGGTTCTTATACTGGTGTGTGTGTTTATAAATGAGTGAACTTTCACACCTACCTAGATTGGTTTGGACTAGGGATGCACCGAAATGATTTTTTTGGACCGAAACCGAAAACCGAAAAACTTGGCCGAAAACCGAAAGACATTATTATTATTGAATTAAAATAAATCTGTTACAAAACTATGAAACTATTTATTTAGCATTCATACAATGCACAATATAAAATAAAATTGCTGAGGAGAGACTGAGTGTGTTGGGAGGAGGATGTTGAGGAGAGACTCTGAGTGTGTTGGGAGGAGGATGTTGAG
>JBBPCY010000136.1:1333226-1345478 GCA_037974405.1 Brachyalestes nurse
GTGTGTATAGGATCAGTGTGTGTAGAGGAGCAGTGTGTGTGGAGGAGCAGTGTGTGTGGAGGAGCAGTGTGTGTAGAGGAGCAGTGTGTGTAGAGGAGCAGTGTGTGTAGAGGAGCAGTGTGTGTAGAGGACCAGTGTGTGTGGGGGAGCACTGTGTGGGGGAGTAGTGTGTGGGGAGCACTGTGTGGGGGGAGCAGTGTGTAGAGACAATAGTGCCTGTTTTTTGTCAGCTTCCTGGTTGTGTCTCCATTGTTGTTTTTGTGCAGACAGTAATAAACAGTTGCCTCTTTCCATGTTGTGATGAAAAAAATGTTGACCAATCAGAAAGCAGTGATCCAGTCAGCACAGCTGCAGCCCACTTTCAGCACTGCCATCGAGCAGCTCAGGTTTGGATCGGTCACTTTATTTATAATGGAAAAACATTTGTTTGCGGTATGGCATGACTCCTTCTACCAGTGGAACAGTGCCATTACAGAAACCCTGCAGGTCATGTCGGGTTTGGGTTCTTGACGTGTTACAGGTTGGCTCTCATAAAGGGTCTCAGAATCCTGACCTGCACATTTCCTCTTAAAGGGAAATTCCAATGGTTTGATGTGAACTAGTCCATTTTAAAAAATCACAGTGGTGGTGATAGGAACCAGACATCTGAAGTGTTTGATGATTCTAAAAGACACGTGTACGTTCTTTGGTGGTTAAGTGTTGGCCCAACACAAACCAGAGAATCTTGAGGGAAAAAACCTGCCAAAATCTATGGAATCTGGAATGAGTTGCCACGGCAACAGCAGTGGCTGGACTTTATCTTGGCTGGCCGGTCAGTGTCTGTCATGCATAAACGGGTTTTAAAGGGCATCAAGGGACCTGGCTGGCATTGCCAGAGCCTGGCACACTCCCACTCACATAGTCCCACCAAGGATGCTTCGTCATTATTAATGAGGAAAAAGTGACAGCAATTACGGCCACGTTAAATAACAATGCTAATACATCTGAGGATCCGCAAAGGCTTTGTTTTTGGCTGGCTGTGTAGCATTTGGACCCTAAGCCTTAAGGCTTCTGGAGGCTTTGATCAGATTGAGCAACAGTTATTGTAACTTGATATTATTCCTACATACTGCTTTGACATTTTTTTAAATTAACAATAGTGAATGTTAAAAATGTGGTATAATCAAAAGGTCATTTAATATTCACTGTCTGGATCAACATTCCTGACATTTTTCAAACAGCGCCCGTTCTACAATATCAATGCCATCACAACCATAATCACAACCAGAAATTGATATCATAGCCTTGCAGTTACCATACAGTTACACATTCTCTTCTGAAAACACATTTTTTATTTCTTTATGAGTTTAACATATTATGTTTTCAAAGAGATATAACAAATAAAGTGCCATAACTCTTGCACAGGCCACATGCCTTTCTCAACATGCCAACTTCAGCCAAAGAATTGCGCAGTAGAACGTGCAGAAATGTGTTCTCTGTAGGATATGCTTATTGTTTTCTCAAAAAGAGAACAGGTCGGTATAAACCCTGTCTTATTTTGCTCTCTCTGGTCACGCCCTGCCCAGTTTTCCTGATGCCATGTGCCTTTTGTTTTAATCTCTATCTCCGCCATTGTCCTGCCTCCTGTTTAGTGTGTTCACCTGTTTATTTGTGACCCCATCCCTACCCAGCTGTTCCCCATCCTGGCGCTCTTTTAGCACTAGCTACTGGTTATTCTGTTACGCCTTTATTAGTCCCACAAGTGGCAAATTTCCTTTGTTACGGTAGAAAGTGGACAGTACAAAAGTAAGAGCAGCAAAAAACAAGTAATATTGGACAAATAATACAGTTATAAATAGAGACATGTGTGTAGCATGTATATACTGTATATATACTGTATACCTATGTAAGTATATGTATGTCTAAATAGCAGAAGCTATTGACAAAAACAGTAAGCAACATATCTCACCCCTAAATTTGCACATTACAGAAGTGAACCACAAGATTCTTTACCCAATAATATATCACACGCAAGAGAAAAATACTGCACAGTGATAGGAATAGATTGTGTACTGGTTTATGTATTTTATGTTTGTTTTAAAGAAACATAAATGACATAAATGTGGATAAAAGGTTATCTTTGCAAGTACATCACTTCTGCTCTTTCCTAATAAGCACATCACAGTTGGAAATTCCCTTTGAGTATTCCTTTAAATTCCTTTGTGGAAGAAAATGAAGCTTTCCTAAATCTGGGCTTTAGGTTTATTAACAGAAAATACATTTGAATGGCCATGAGCAAGAACTGCATTACTGTATTGGTGCAGAACTGAACACAGCTTGAAGAACTGGGACTTTAAACGGTTGTTTGCCACTCCTTATATAACAGCAAGTTTTAAAGCACCGTGTCAAAGGGGAAGAGCAATGCTGGGTCACCGGATGGAGCCGCTTATGCCTGTAAATGTTTAACTGACAGTTTCTGCTTCATGATCCCTTGCGACATCCAGCTGCTAGTTCTGCATATGATTTCCTGCATTACTGATGCTACATGTAGGCAGTATGACGATGTTATCATTATCGTGTTTAAATAATTGCGTTTATGAGTATCATGGGTATCGTCAGTACTTCAAAAACAGGTATCAACTGCACAAATCAGAAAAAAAAAACAGATGATACTAAGACAGTTATCAGCAACCAGTCTAGAGTAACTGCATGAACTGAATAGGAACAAGTAGAGTCAGGCTGTATTGACCCTGTTATTGGAAGGTTGTGAATTTGAACCCCTGATGACCAGTGGCCATCAGTGGCCAGGTCAGTTGCTCCCTCTCCCTCGTTCCTCTGCACAGTGCGAGCCAATACAGAGGTCTGTTAGCTCATGCAACAGAATCAGCAGTGAGTGTTCTCCAAGCCTGAGTCCAATAAACTTGAAAAAGTAGTTGGTTGTTTGGGATAATTGAAAGAGTCTTAGCTGGTGAACTCGACTAAATTAGGGAAAAAATGTGGAAAATCGGGGATAAAAGTTACCTCCCTTTCTTAGGGGGTAAAGAGAAATTATACGATTGCACGATGGTTAGAAGTACACTACATGGACAAAAGTATTGGGGCGCCTGACCAGTACACCAAGAGGGACTTTAATGACATCCCATTCAAATACATAGACTTGAATGACATCCCATTCAAATACAGTACGTAGACTTTAATATGTAGCTGGTCCCCCTGTGCAGCTAGAACAGCTTCCACTCTTCTCGGAAGACTTTCCACAAGATTTTGGAGTTTCTGTGGGAATTTGTGTCCATTTATTCTGTAGAGCATTTATAAGGTCAGACACTGATGTTGGAGGAGAAGCTCTGAAACACAGGTGGGTCCCAATACTTTTGTCCACATAGTGTAGCCACCTAACAGAAGCGTGTTTATTGAGTCAAAATACTCCTGTTTTCACAGCTGTTATCACTGCACCAATGTTCCTGCGTGGAAGAAAGTCCCATATTACTGAAAGTTTGCTTCATCCCCCATCACATGCTGCTACTCTCATTTTATTCATTGCACAAACACTTTGTAACTTCTCAAAATCACTTGCACTAATAGTTATGTTATTTTATTTTATCTGATATAGTGATATGTATATTGTTGCCTTGTTAGAGTTATTTTGATATTTTATTTGCGCTATTCTACTGTTCTTATTGTATATCTTTATTCCTCTTGCTGCATTGAGCATGTTTACGACAAAATAATTTCCCTCAGGATAAATAAAGTTCTCTCTTATCTTATCTTATTTCTCATATTACTTGGAAAATAATATTGTATGCAAAAAAATATCCCATTTCCTTTCCTATATTTTACCTGTGTTGTTCCTCTCTCTTGGTCAATACCATGGAATATGAGGATGGGTCAGGAGGCACACCCCTTAAACATGCTGCGTATTTTGAAAATATTGTGATATATATATATATTTTTTTCATGTCTCGCACCACCCTCCAGCAGAACTGCTCTGCACAGCAAGAATCCGCAGCTTCAGCCTCCACACTGAGCCGGCACTCACACACCGTCTCCGAGAACATGAGACAGACGGAGAGACGCATCTCGGTGAAGCATGACGCTGCTGTGAGGGCGAAGACAAACCACAGTTGGCAGGAAACCCACATCCTACTGCACCTTTACAGACCCTGGCAGGACATTCACACTCCACTACAAGATTATACTCATCATCTAATTTACAAGCAAGACCCAGGTCCTTCCACTCACTGGACACTTCATGAACTCCACTGACCTTCAAGGTCCACTGTGTAGGTTTACAGTTAAAGACTGCAGCCCATCTGAACAGCCCCCCTCCCCTCAAACAAAAAAAAGGACATTAATTTTTGGTCATTGTTGTGGTTTTCTAACCCAAATGCATATCTTACAATAATCTGTGCAATAACCTGCTACTACCCAGACACGTAATTACTTAGTGTGTTAAATCATTATCATCATGTGCAATATATATATATTTATATATGTGCTATTGTTTATCATGTGAAATATCACTCCTCATGTCACTATTACTTGCAATTTAGAGAAGAGAACTCTAAACCACTACTTGTATTACCTGTAAACTACTTCAGCAGTATTTTATTCATTTATCTACAGTATTTATATTCACAGCATTATGTGTATATGGCAGAGTGTATTTAGTATAGAGTATTTCTGGAGAGTTTTATTTTGACTTTATGCTGTAGTTTGTATTGTTCTTTGTGTCTGTGTGTATGTGCAGTCGCAACATAAGCAATATTTTCCAGGATCAAATAAAGTTTACTTATTCTGATTCTAAATCTGACACATCTTAGTGGTCCTATGGCCAGAAACTGAAGAGCCAGATCAAGAACATCTGTTCTTGTACCTGAACACCAACCACCCTGCACAGTTTAGCTCCAACCTTCACACAGCTAGTGAAGACCTTTAGAGATCCCTGACTATTAGAAACATGTTGAATTTGAACTTTAAAACACGGTAGATCTCCAAAACCAGGACTGGTCACTAAAACAAACTATGCAGCAACGAACGGGGTACAGAGCCTCAGTACTGTGCAAAAGTCTTAGGCACCTGAATAAATGATATGTTTTAGTAGTGCTGTTTACTACTGGGCAGTAGAGTTAAAGTTTGTGTTAAAATACTAATATTACAATACATACAAACAACATTAATACAGTAAATAGTGTTTTCTGTGAAGCAAATTGTTCGGTTAACCACTTCTAGACCTCTTTCCCCAGTGTCACCTGTAGCTCCATCAAATGCCTGAGTTTACTCTTTTTTTATTTCATTAGATTAAATTATATGTGTTGCTTAAGGAATTTTATAAATCCACACAATGACTGGAGGCACAGAGCAGAAATCCAGAACCAAACCTGTGTTCTTCTAATCTGCTTACAAAAAAATAAAGAATTCTTGATACTTTCATCTACATTGCATTTATTCTGATGTTCTCTAGTGTTTTGCTGGCAGAAGGAAACCATGATACAAATGGAATCAAACAGTTTGCATAGGTGCCAAATCTTTCGCAAAGTACTGTACATGAAAGGGGTTTCAAATAAAGTGGCCACTCACTGGGTTTCGAGAGAGGTGATGCATGTTTTCATAAATATAGTAAACGTACGTTCCAAGAGCACATGCGTATAGTTTTTTTGGGGCAAAAATGCTTAAACCCTAAATACAGTTTAATTCATTACCCTTAAAGAAAATGTAAAGGTGAACCCGTATCCGTACTGTACAGTTTACACTGAACTCCTGCAGTGCTAGAATGTAAATACTGATGTTACCCCTGTACAGACTGGACTGTAATTCATGCACGGGCGTTTTATTTGGTGTAAGCAGGTAAATACGGTATTAATTTAATTTACAGTAATAAAAATACAGGGCTTTAAGAAGAACAAAACGAAAAACAGGAGAACACTCGAGACGCTCCACGGGGGAAATTCTGGACTGCAGCTGCGTCAAAGGGCAGCAGCCAATCAGCAGCAAGGAGAAATAAATAACGTTCTCGGATTGGCTACTTTCACTACACCTGCGTATAGTCAAAACCCGTGAATATGTGATGTGGTAAAAAAAAAAAATGCCGAAAAATGCCCCCAAATACGCTCCCAAAACATTCATTTCAGTTTAAACTCATACTTTAATTTTATATATTAACTCTACTTAAAGCTATGAAGTCACACAGGACTAGCCTCAGTGGTAGTGCTGGTCCCAACTTTTATTCATTAATGAATAAATGAAAAGAATAATAAAAGGAACTGTCAAAATATGTGCCCTGATATTCTAGATTTTACTTTTCTGTATTCACAGCTATGAGGAGTGTGCTATGGGTTTCAACCTCTGGACAAGAAAAAAAAAAATCTTCTATGACCATCACCTGCTGGAAGCACAGACTGGAAGAATGAACACAACTTCTTGAAAGCACCAAAGTAACCAAACACACCATTATACACCACACAAACACAATAAGTACACAAGAAAGGCAGCATCCAGAACGTCAGTCCTGTCTCTGCTGGCATACTGAGTTCATTTTAAACAGTCATCTGAAGCACTGCTTCCAAACGTGTGCAGGTGGTATGAAGTAACACTGGAATTATGACTGTTACTCTGACTGTTATTTTTCCTGCCAACCTTTAAAAACATTGGTGATGACGTGACTACAGAATGTTTCACATCACGGTATTTTGACCAATGTTATTTATGTGAAGCTGGAGCATATTCGACAGGCCAAACTGATCAGATCACATAATAAAAAAATGGATTATTTGCATATTACAGATGTCAGTATTGCACAAGTCAATCCCGTAACATGAAAAACAAACAAGCATCGTATAATATTGATAGTATTACAGCCTGTTACAGGGGCAAACCTGCTTCTACAGCATAATCATTATGTACATGGTTCCCCCTCCTCCAACGCGCAGTGTTCATACGCCACATGCGATTGTGTGTGTGTGTGTGTGTGTGTGTGTGTGTACCTGTCCGATCTGCTCGCAGGGTGTTTGGTATTCCGCACGCTGACACAGGTCTTTGACTCGCTGGTACTTGGGAAGGTAATTTTCCTCCTGAGCCACCTCCTTCCCATCATGCACCACTTTGTGAAGTAGTTTCCTGCCAGGAGAACCAGAAATAGTTTCCCTTCAACTCAGGATAGACCTCAGAAGTTCTTCAAGGCTTCACTCTGTAGTCGGGGCGCATGGCCATATCAGGAACTCCGGGTCTGAGCACATATTCTCCATTAGAAAAATGAATGGTGGTTTTGAAAACCGTCCCGTTTTACTGAGGTGACTTTCTAGTGTCACTAGATCCTCTGAATTACAAGGTTGAATAGTCATCAGCTGAACAGTCGTGTGACATATTCCTCTGCCAAAGGCAGGTTTACACTCCTGAAATAATACACTTCAGCACTATTACACTCAGGCTACTACTGGCAAAGCAATTTGACTTCCACTCGCTGGTTTCTGTGGAGTATTTTAGAGAGCTAGTCAGTTTTATGATGTCAATTCAGTGTGCAGCAGTGATAGCCTGCATGTAGCAATAGACCTTGGAATTCAGGGGATACACTGCAGTTCTGAAATAAAAAACAAATGGCAAGATTCGTCAGTTCTGGAACGTTTTTGAGTCACGAAGGGTGTGAAGGTGAAAACACCACTTTTCTGCTTAGACTGCTTAGATCCAGAGTTCCTAATACTGTATAATGTCGACGACAGATTGACAACAAATCATAAAGAACGAGAAAGGAAGTCCCCTTACTTTGCCCATTCTTTATGACACTCAACTAAAACAGATGTATTTTTTCTTATGAATTGAATTTTTAATCTACTATGAATGAAACCACACGATTCTCTATCGACCACACACACCCACTCAGGGCTGTTTCTTGCTTTAAGAAGCACGAACAGTTGATTAGGACTCGAGACACCAGGGGACCTCAAGAATGTATTTAAAACATGGGTTTTAAAAGAGTCCACGGACCTTTCTTAATTCAAAATGAAGTAAGATATGACTGGGGCGGATGAGGGGCGTGGCCTCTCAAGCATGATGTCCCTTAGGACCTCCTCATTGTTTAGAAACACACACACACACATACACACACACACACTCTCTTGCTGACTCACCCTCTCTCCACCAGGAACGAGTCCCTCCACACTTTCCCCTTCTTGTTGAACTGGAACCTGAGATTAGGAGAAAGGCGAGAAAATCGATCAGCTCTTGCCCGCAGATCAAGTGGAGCGCCTGTTCCACTCACTTCCAAATAGGAGCCGCCCTTCATCTGAAGCACTCGTCTGCGTGCTCAAAATGATGAAAAACGCAACAGGTCTGGCCGGAGATTGAAAAGGAACGAGGGAGTGAGAGGAAAAGGGGGAGAACAACGCCTCAGGGTCAAATGGGTTCAGGCGGACAGAAATTGAAACGCCGTTTCATGGTGGGTCCACCCCCCCCCTCTTCTCTCGAACGCCACTGATGAAAAAGAACAACGGTGGAATGAAAGAGTGTAAGAGAAATAAACAGTATCCTCAGCGGCTTTTGACCTTCGCCGGAGTTATGAGCTATCGATCTCTGCTGCGGAGGTGGAGGGACGGAGGGATGGAGGGATGGACAGAAAGCCAGCTAAAGGTCTTCTGACCTTAAACTAGACAACTTCTGCCTCTTTGGTGTTTTGTTGGCAAAAAGGAAGTCAGAGACCCACAACAAGGCCTGCAAAAATGACTAAGAAATTGATAATCAAATGATTAGATTGTTCCATTCCAATACCACCAACCAAGGCTAGTTCAGGGAATCACTGAGACGGTACACTTACATGGTTTGCATGGTTTGCATGGTTTGAAAAGGCCAGCTGCTGATTACACTGAGACCATTATTTTATGATGAACCAAGAAATGGTCAAAAATGACCAAAATCACCCGCCACAATATATTATTTTACAAATTGAGTAAATTACTATTGTCAGATATGATATAGAGATGTAACAATGTTTCATAGGGGTGTACCCAGAGCTGGGCGATACATCAACATTTACAGTACTTTCTTGAATATATTGTCAGTAAAACTGCATATTTCACAACAGAGAGGACTTAATTAGTCCTGGCTAATTGGATACACTGTAGTTCAGAGAGTGAGTGTTAAACAAAAACACAATTATTGACAGTACTGTTTAAATGCGACCCATAAAAATAAGCAAAAAAAATAAGAATATTGAGACCAATTGTGTGTTGTGAAATGTTCTCAGAATACAATGACATTGCATTTTCCCCCCATATGTATAACGAGGTGTCATGAAACTGTGATACTGCAGGGGAAAATGTGACCGTGTGCATCGTGGAGAGTGGACATCGCATTGATCGCACAATCAAATCCAACTGCATGGAACATTCTACTGGAGTTGTGTGTGTGTGTGTGTGTGTGTGTGTGTGTGTGTGCGTGCTGCACCCCCGTGAACAACTGCAGACAGGCCTCTGGAGTACAGTCACGTTATTTGTAAAACTGAGCAATTTCAGCACATTATCCATCGATTTGCTGGGTCTGAAAGCAAATACGGCTCTCATCCTGCTCTTCACTCCACTGCTCTGTGTGCAATCCGCCTCAAGCGTCAATCAAGATGCAAATGACACGTAATCGCACCCCGATATTAAGTACACAGATAGATGAAGTGTAGCAGGTTTTTATTTAGCAGCGATTAAATATTATTGAGCAAAAAAAAAAAGCAAAAACGCTTGAAAAAAAGCTGCTAAAGCGGCTGGCAGCTCACAGCAGAGTGAGAAAATGCAACAGGCGGAGAGATGCCAGACTGAGCGATACCTGTAGCACTGCCACATGTTTATTTTAAAGGAAGCCGCGTTTCTATGGCATGAGGGCTGGGGTTAGAACTGTATTAGAACTGTGTGGACGCGATATATTTTACAACTACCCCCTCCAGCGCTCCTCCTACCCCCACCCAGGTAGAGTGCAGTGTGGTGCAGCAACATGACTGCAGTCATTTTTCATCATTTATCATGAGAATATCAGACCGAAGGGAACTGTGGGCTGAGTATATTGTTATGCATTTTTTTTTCACATAGCTAATAAAAATAACTATCCTGAAAATACTACTCACACACCAGAGGACCCTTCTGGCTTAGAACAATGGAGATGGCAAAAGTTTCAATTAACATTGTGTACTGACGACTGGAGGCATGTCTTTGGACACTAGTTCCCAAGAGTAGACTGCAAATAACCTTCCACTGGCGTGTTTGGAAACGGGGACTGAGTGCGGTGTTATACAGTTTTTTTTTTTTTACATATAAATAGGTTCTTTTTGAAATACATTTCTCCACACCAAACTGAGCATCAGAGGATCATTTATATTTACAGCATTTATCAGACAGTTCTATCCAAAGTGACTTCCATTCCCTAACTACAGGGGGCAGTCTCCCTGGAGCAACTTGGGGTTAAGGCAGAGGTGTGGAACTCCGGTCCTGGAGGGTCGTGGTCCAGCTCAGAAACACCTGGTTCACCTCAGCAGTCAGTGTTTGAGGAGGAGAACCATCAGACTGTGCTGGACACCGACCCTCCAGGACCAAAGCCTGACACCTCTGGGTTAAGGGTCTCACTCAGGAACCCAGTGGTGGTTTGCTGAAGGGAGGATTCAAACCCATGACCTCTTGGTCCAGAGGCAAGTATCCTACCACTAGCCCACCCTATCACTCTGGAACAATGGCCATGGAAACGTTTTAATGAACACTGTGTACTGAAGACTGGAGGCACTTTCTTGAAGGTTCCATGGGTGTGGGCCGTACCTGTTCATCAGTTTGTCCGTGTCCAGCAGTTTGAGGACGGACTTGCCGTCCATGTCCGCAGGAACATCCAGCCCGGCGATGTCCAGAATGGTGGGCGCCAGGTCAATGTTCAGCACGATGTGGGGGTTGCTATGGAAACAGAGGGGGTTTGGGCACTGCGGTTAGACAAAAGGAGAATTATGATGAACAATGAGCGCCGCGGGACAGACGGGAATACAGTGTAGTGTTAAGGCAAAGGGAACAATGAGAGCTGAATAGGCAGAACTACGACAGGCCTCTCTAGAAGAACGGCACGAGAAAAAAAAAAATGACAGGTTTGTAGAGTCTGAAATATTCATCCAAACCCGACTGAACGTCAGAAATGTGTGAGAATTCCTCACATATTTGGCAGCTCGAGTCAAATATTTCACACTTCCTACCTTTCAGAATGTTCTTTAGTCGCTTTAGTTCTTCCTCTTTTTATTTAGTTGATAGCTATGAAAAGTAAAGTTTACTTAAATCAGAAATTGACATTAGTAAATGAGGTATAAGCTTTGCATTCAATATTAGTCATTTTGTAGAGCAAAACTTAAGCTAAACAATGGGTTAAAAAAAAAGGAATAAACAAGAATCTCAATCTCCACACACACACACACACACACACACACACACCTCCCCTCCCTCACCCTACCCCCTTGAACAACTCAGACTTTAATTACCTGTTAAAATACTCTTTTTAAGCACATTCTGGATAAAACACAGCATTCTCTGTCATATTTACTGCTGTTCTGCATTTTTTTGCACATGTTAACTCTGTAAACTCTGTTCTGTAAACTCTGTTCTGTAAACTCTGTTCTGTAAACTCTGTTCTGTAAACTCTGTTGCTAGAATACAGTATCAGTCAAAATACTGTATCTATCTTTAATGTAGTTATTGTCAGTTGCACTGAAGGTTGTCTTGTCTCCTCTGGTTTATTTGTATTGTTGCTCTTGTGTTCTGTTCTGTTCTGCTCTTGTGTTGCTCCATGGTCCTGGAGGAACGTTGTTTTGTTTTTACTATATTTTACTATATACTGTGTGTATATGGTAGAAATGACAATAAAAACCTACTTGAAAACCCCCCAAAAAATGTATTAAAATTCACTTATTCATGGGCATTTTCACACTGTCACTGTTTAGTGTTGAGTCATAGTTTTAATGTATGTGTGAATATGTTCAGACCTCTCTAAACGAACCCATCGCACTTTCCTCTCTACAGTTCACTTTGTGGTCCACTTGAGTCCCTCCTTGTCAAAATAAAATGGTTGCTGTACACGGCCACAGCAGCACAGCACTTAGTGGGCAAAACAACCTATTCAGGATAAAGACAGTCCATGGGCTTGTGGAATCATGTGGGCGACTATACGGCACAATTAAATGTAACAAAATACAATGAATTCATTAACCCTCTGGGCCTCCTCTGGGCCATTTTTGTCCACTTCACTCTCTCTTTTTTGACCATTTTATCTGTGTTAATG
>JBBPCY010000136.1:1416852-1427854 GCA_037974405.1 Brachyalestes nurse
CATTCAGCACCACCAGTATACTGATCACCGCCTGATCATCTGGAATCATCTGCTCCTGTTTCTTCACTGGTTCAGGAGATGCTCTTTCTTCTGCTTGAATGATTAATACGTGGGTCACTGTGTGACTTAACGTTTAGAGGAAAAACATTCCTCTAAAACTGGTCAGGTTCAGAGACTGAACTGAAAACGAGAGCCTTTGAAAGTCCTTCAGGAAGCCTGGAAACCTGTTCCTCAACTGTTGCTCTATATTAGAAAATACAAGAAATTCTGGCTCTTTGAATGAAACGAAGAAATGAGGGGTATGGAGTAAAATGAAATGTTTTCTGTTGCAAACTGTGTATATGAAAGGTTTCATTTGGAACAGTTTAGAACTGAGTGTCTTTATATTTCAGACTGCAATTGGCTGATAAATGACACTGTTATCAGCTTATCTGTATGATTTGAGTAAGCACAAACTCAGCACTGCACCAGCCCCAGTTATTAACACACATCAGTGGTTATGACGGAAATAATATGCATCAAATATCAAAACCAGAAAAGGTTTCTTTCCCGTTTGTACTAAAAACAAATTCAAAAACACACAGAGCGAGAGTTTTATGATGAACGTCAACAGTGAAGCACTTTATGAGCTGCTGTCTCTGAGTACAGAAGATGTGTGTGTTTCCCTCAGAACTGCCAGGAGCTGTTTATGCTCTCACGGCGGGTGTGTGTGTGTGTGTGTTGGTATATAGCTGTGCAGAGATACACACAGTCCTCACGTTTGTCCAGCCTTGTCAGCACTGTCATCAATAACATCTGTATTGTTGCAGTGCTTGTCTGCAGACTGTTGTGTTTTTATAAACCACAGCGAGGTGGGAGGGTCTCCAAAGCTAACCCCTTCTGTGATTGGATCTGAGGAATGGGGTCTTTGATCCTCTGATCGGCTCCCAAGCGATGGAACATGGGTGGTATGTAGAGTAGCTCTGACCTGGAATTTTAGAGGGAAAATTTATGCACAGTCCTACATATGGCACCCTGTTGGAAAACTTCACCATGTGATTTTAAAGCGTGTTCATATCCCAGACTGCTGTAAAGTTAAGGAACTTTAAACACAAGATGTCAGTGCTCCCATATTCGGTTTTCAGCAGTGAACTGGGTAATCGACAGGCAGCTAACAGGCTAAGATGGTAAAAGAATACTGGTAGGAGAGAGCTGGAAGAACAGCATTTGTAGAATAATGCATATAGAAGAATACTGGTAAAAGAACACATGTAGAAGTACACTGGTAGAAGAACAGTGATAGAACACTGGTAGAAGACACCTATAGAAGAATACTGAAATAAGAATACATGTAGAAAAACACTGGTAGAAGGTTTTGTCTCTGATCTTTTTGGAGCACCAGCCATTGCATGGATGTTTTCAATTCCACAAGAAGCTCTTCTCTTGAATAATTAGATAAAGTAGGGAGTGGACGGGAACTGGGTTTTCTCCTAAATTTTAGAGGATTAATAGTACCTGTATTTAATAGAATATTAGTGTTTTGTTACCCAGACAAAAAGCTTTTTGCACAGTAGTGTTTACATAAATATCTCCTGTTATTTTTTCGTCATTTTTGCCATGTTTAACGTGATTTGTAAACTTTGGTTACATGATAAATGGATTGAAGGAAATAGACCAGAATGAGTGAGAAAATTAATTTTTGCTTAACTTTCACTATGTCAGTACAACATTCTCCTGTAACAGTGAACCTTCTGAGATGTGGAGTTTTGTTCTGTGATAATAATATTTTTGTATTGTTTCTGCTGTATAACAGAATGCTCTGTATGTCCTTGTTCATTTAAACTCATGTTTATTGTTTAGCCTGAATATAAAAGATTATTTGATTAATAATATAACAGCGCTAAGTACACTCTACACTTCACAGCATGTATGAGTTTGTGCGTGCATGCGTGTGTGTGCGTGCGGGTGTGTATGTATGTGTGTGTTTGCATGCATGTGTGCGTGTGTGTACGTGTGTGTGTATGAATAACATGAACACGATAAAGCTGCACTGAGCACACTTAGCATTCAGACCAACAACACACACACATACTTTCTCATCACACACTCAGAATACTTGAATAGAGAACACAATGAGATCAGGAGGGAAAGATGAAAGGGAATAATATAGGGAAAGAGAGAAAGAGAGATGGAGACAGATGCAGAGAGAGAGAAACCATGTGGTTGCTATGGTATTGGAAATAATTGGCAGGGTCTTGTTTAGCGGTTACTGTAATATCTCTCATACTTGCAAGGAGTCGTTGTGGTGTTCCAGGTGAATGCTAGGAAACCTCTGGTGGCTGTCAGGTGGTTGCTGTGGTTTTGGAAGTGATTGCTAGGTTGTTATTATGTGGTTGAAGCGGTATTCCGGATGATTTTTTTGTGTGTTGCTATCCAGTAGTTGCTAGGGATGTGCTAGGAAATTGCTATGATGTTCCATTTGGTTGCTGGGGTATTGCTAGATGATTGCAATGGTATCCTATCCTAGCTATTAATAATTTTTCATTTTTGCATACAAAATACTATACTTAAGGTGGGCAGGAGCTGAAATGTTACTTAGGGCTCCAACTGTTCAGAAACAGTCCCTAGAAGGCCTTCACACTTCACACAAATGTTTGCTTTTTAACCAAAACTAGACACTACAAATGCAGCCTGATGCTTTTGCACTTTCAGTGTGCTGTTTGCAAGTCAATATGATACAGGTCAAAGGATCAAGTGAGTGAGTTTAGAAAGCAAAGAAACATATGCCACTTGTACATGTTCTACCAAAAAATTGGTTTGAGGGGCTAAAGAGGAGCGGTTGTAAATGTGTTTGAATATACCTATTCATGTTTGAATACATGAAGAAGCTGTTCTCGGTGTATCAAAATTGTACACAATCTGCTGTGTATGCGCTGCTCAGCTCAACATGAATCATTCAGAAGTGGTGTTATTGGAGAAATCTGTGCCAGACTTAAGAGGGGGGTTGAGGAAGCCTGCCTGGCCTAATGAGGGAAAAATTCAGGACTGAGCTGCTTTTAGACATTACTCTACATTACTTATCCTGATCAGAGCACTTCCAGAGTGCATTAGGGCTATCTGATACTCCTCCCAGCTCTAATAACGTCCCTTCTTTAAAGATGTATATTAAACTGGACACTGGACAGCCTGTACTGGGCCAGGGAGGAACCCTTTACATACTATTAGGAGTGGCCACAACGGTGTTGGAGCTCATTGGTATGAGGGGATCGATGCCGCAGCTTTTTGACGCTAAGTGGGATGTTGCACATTTGTTTTTTCTCTTTGATCTTTAAAGTTCAATGCTTTCATGCTAAAGTTGTTAGCGTACCACTATAGTGGAGATGAGAAGAATATGAAACATCTGTTTATTTAAAGAACTCTTTGATTTTTTTTTTGTCTTTGGTGGAGAGATAAAATGAGTGGTAACAAAGCTGCTACTGTACCAGCACTTGATTAGGTTGCTTTGGTTTTTGAACTAAATTGTATTAATGTGGCGGTCTCCTGCCACAGCTAACAATTCACCAGAAGAACAGCATAGAGCAAGGACAACTGGCAGCAACTACAAATGGGCAGAGCTGATGGCTGACCGCAGCAGAAAGTGGTCATTTTCCTACATCGTAGGAAGAGTCTTTACTGTGTTTTCTGGCAGCAACAACATGAAGGATATCATATCGCATTTTTTCATAAGTATACAGGAACCACAGTAGCATGGAGGTTTTGATTTATCTTGTATCTTGCTGGTTACAGTGGTGCTGTTTATGGGCGGTTGGCGTCCCAAAACCGTGTCCATGGAGTCTTACCAGCTGAAAGTTTTTCTATCAGAGATGCTTTTGCTATTGTGGTCTTTTTTCATTTATAGTCTTGTTTGAGTTTCTTTTTTCCCACATTCTTTAGCTATGTGATGAAAACCTACCCGAGCGAACTTGTTAGCGATGTCTTTGCATTTTTCACAGCATAGAAAACTCAGAAATGTATCTTTAGCCCAGATAGATAGTAGTGCTTGTATTCCGTTTACTTAGTAGTAAACTTAGTTTGTATATTCATTGTTGTTGCTTTTTTGCCTGAAGAGTAAAATTAAATGCGTCTTTCTAAGCCTGTGTGTTGTCATAACAAAATTTTGACCAATAAAAAATATGATACAGTCAGCTTAGCCCTGCCGTGACAGCTTGTGGAAGGGTCACTTTATTTGTAATGGAAAAACATTTATTTTGTGACATGGTGTGGCACGTGCCAGTAGAAAAGCACCAATCATGGTGTGCAAAGTTGGGTTGAAATTTTATTGACGTTGTGATCCAGTGTGATCCACGATACAATGTGATATGCAGTAAAAACATGAAGTTGCTGATGTGTGAAGACTGTTTCAAACCATTTTTCCATTTTAGGCCTCTTCGTCAAACCGCCTTCATACAGGGCCTTCCCGATAATTACCTCTAAAGTATACCACTGTTTGGCACTGAATGGCTGATTAGGTTAAAGTGCTGAAAACTTTCAGTCACAGCACTTTCTTCGGGGGGGTGGTGGGTGCTCAGGAGGGATCTTGGGTGTGTTTAATTACAGTCTCACCAACACCTGCCAGGGAACTCAGGGAATTATTTATGAAATAAGTTTGCATTACTGTGCTGTTCCATGACCCACATTTTATCTCTTCATTAACACAAGAATGAGTCTATGAGAAGACTTTACTGGCCAGTGTGTGTGTCAGCAGCAGAAATGTGCTTTGGCATGTTGGAAACTGTTCAAGACTCCCACACCGAAAATACAATTTTAATCAGGCCTGAAATTTTGATCAGAACTCCTTGGTCCAGTGCAAGAACACTGAGCCCTCTGTAGCACGATACACAGTACATACACTAACACACAATACACACACCATACACACACCATATAGTATAGTTTATACACCAATACATAGTATATACATTAACCCACATTGTATACACTAATACACAGCATATACATTAACGCACAGTATATACATAACGCACAGTACAGACACCAACACATAGTATATATATCAGTCAGTATATGACCTGTCATAAACTGGAACACATTGGAAATGCCCTTCTACACTGTGAATTATGTACACACTGTAAAATGTGCTGTGTTTGGCCATGTCCTCATGCTACTGGGTGCCCTCTATTTTGGTGTGTATTCTGTGTGTTAATGTAAGTATATGCAGTGTGTTGGTGTATATACTGTCTGTTAATGTATATACTGTATGTTGGTGTATATACTGTGGGTTACTGTAAACATGTGCGCTGGTGTATCTGTTGTGTGTTAATGTATTTACTGTATGTTGGTTTATATAGTGTGGGTTAATGTATAACACTGTGCGCTAGTGTATCTGTTGTGTGTTAATGTATATACTGTATGTTGGTGTATATAGTGTACATTAATGTATAACACTGTGTGCTGGTGTATCTGTTGTGTGTTAATGTATATACTGTATGTTGGTGTATATAGTGTACGTTAATGTATAACACTGTGCGCTGGTGTATCTGTTGTGTGTTAATGTATATACTGTGTGATAATGTATACACCGTGTGCTGGTGTATCTGTTGTGTGTTAATGTATATACTGTACGTTGGTGTATATACTGTGGGTTAATGTATATACTGTGCGCTGGTGTATACACTGTGTGTTGGTAAATATAGTGTGTATTGATGTATTGTGACAGCGGCCACCAGCACCGCTGCATCAGGCCGCAGACGCTCCTTGCCTTGTGCTGACCGTGTGCTGAATGGACAGCTCCCACTCACTAGGAGGAGTGAAGTGACAGCAGGGCAGTGTTTCAGCACCACTGGTATGGACCCACCATCAGCACGTGGAGGCTTGAAGCAGTGCATCTGGGACCCATTTCAGTGCTCATCATCAACGAGGTGCTGGTGGAGTTTAAAAGGGGCCCTCAGCGACCATGTGGGGAAAACTGTTCCACCAAATAGCTGTTAACCTCACACAGATTCCAGCCTAGAGGACCTCGCTCACACGTGTAGACGCCACGTGTGCTGGTGTTATGAACTATGTGTTGGTGTACACAGTAATCCCTCGCTTTTCGTGGGGGTTACGTTCCAAGAACACCCGCGTACAGTGGTTAAAAAAATGCTTAAAAATGCCTATTTTTGTAGTGTAAACCCTAAATATGCCCCCAGACATGCTCCCAGAACACTTTAATTTCATTTTAAACTCAGTTTAATGCATTACCCTTAACGAAAATGTGTACATGTATACAAATGTATTCATGTACCGAACCGTGACCCATGTACCGTGACGGTTCGGTACGAATGCATGTACCGTCACAGCCCTCTCTCATATAATTTTTTTATCATATTAAACAATCATACAAAATCATACAATGAGTGAATAATTCAAAAAGTACACCACTTTGTGGCCTCACCTGGTGTCTCTGCTCTCTGTTTGCAGATCGGATAGGAGTTTTCTCTCAGCTGTCAGGAGGCGTTTTCGGTTTATGCTCTTGATGAGTTTTGCTATATAGCTGTGCAGAGCCACGTCGCACTTCTGACCTTTCACAAATCACTCCAGCATCCTTACTGCTGGCCTTTTTAGTATTTCAGCTCGCATTGTAACCCTTTTACTGCACAGCGTTTCCACATTTTTTAACTTATAACAATACAAAGTCAAGTTTAGGAAGTAAACTGTAAAAGTGACCATTCTGTCATACGTGAACACACCACAGCACACAGTGTGAAATTCTTCCTCTGTATTTAAACCCATTCACCAAGTGAAGCAGCGGGGCAGCCAGGAACACAGCACCCGGGGAGCAGTATCTCACTCAAGAGTACCTCAGTGGTGCCACTAGCAGTCCTTGCATTCAAACCCACAACCTTCTGAGTGCGCTAGGCCACTTTAAACAGAGTCGAATCTGCTGTTGTACACTCACCTGCACTAGTATTACACATCAACAAGTTGGTTTGCGAATCCGTCCAACTCATTCTCTCTTCCCGCCACCTCAAGAACCATGCTTTATTTCTAACACAGGATAAAACTAGGATTCATAATTTTATACAAACAACTGTTAAGATGCATTTTAAAAAGAATTTCATAGAGTTCCATCTGATTTATTTGCACCCAATCTGTCAGCAGTCACCTGCAATAATGTGACTGTAATAAGCATAGCAACACAAAACATTTCAGGAAATAATCTTTAAATTGTTTTCTAGGTTACTCTTCGTGTAATTCAGGGACAATTCACTTTTAGCCCCGGAGGATGGAAAAAACTACCAGCAGCATTTCACCGAGCATACAACCAAGTCGACAAACCAGCCAGCCAGGTCGCATTAGATAAGAAAATTGCCTAAATTCAACAATAGGAAAGATTTCGAATGATCTACAAACACAAATATACTAGATATGAAAAACAGTCGCACAAAACAGTAGAGACATTACACAAGAAATAACTTTAATTACACTCTTAAGCAGAAAAAAATTCAATTTCCTCAGTTTTCTGATCCTGGTTTTTAGATTTAAGTGACGGAACTGAGGTGGATGCTGATATTTTTTTTTTCAGCTGCCTAAAAATACCAGTATAGTTAATAAGAACAGAGCATTTCAGTTTACATCTACACTATTACATTACGAAGAACAAATCTGAAGAACTACATGCCAGGGATGCTCTTCCCCTGCTTCTGGTTTTTTCCTGCCTTGGAAGGTTCAGCATCAATCATAATCTGTTACACCTGAAGCAGCTAATCAGGGCCTTCAGGAGCATCTGAATATTACAGTCTACATTATATAGGCATCATACTAATACTGCAAACTCTGTGGCAGCAGGTCGTCAGCTAGAAGGTTGGGAAACGCTGCCTTAAGATGTATCACCAAAATGATCTATGAACTTTCAAAAACTCTTTAAACGAGCCATTTTGAACGTCTTTAGTGGACTTCCTCACATCGTACCCTTATTTTACCTTAGTTTCTGTGCTCCGCTCACACAAAAGTACAAAACATAAAGACTTTTTTTCCCTTATGAAGGTGAGCTGCTTAAAAAAAGGTTTAGTTTGGGCTTCTAGCCCTCGAGGTCAGGTTAAGCTCCCATTCCAGCACAAATGAAACCACCTGCTCATTTCTTCTTCCCATCAAACCCCTCCAAGTCGAAGAGCCACCAGTTGCTCTACAGTCCTCCCAGGTAAATTCTTCATTTCGCCTTCACATTGCAATGAAACCTGGCTGACTTTGATCAAGAGGCCTTCAGCTCGGCAGCCCTGCTCTCTGACAAAACAGAGAAGAAGCCCCTCGGGTGGCTCGGAGATCAATAGCAGCTCTAAAAACTCCCTTCCAGATCAGCTTCACCTGAGCCTCCACCGCAGAAAAAAAAAATAAAGACTGGCTCCTGCTCTAATCAATACCATGCATCAAACCAGCGTGGCTGATTTCCATTGATCATTCTCTGCCTGCAGTTTGTCAACTCCAGACAATTCCACGCTCCCAGCTTGAGCAGAATTATGCCGAAATGTGCCCCCCTCCCCTCCCCTCCCCCCACCCCACCCGCTGACGTGGGAAAATTAGAGCTATAAGAAAACAGGGGGACCATGACAGCACGTCGTCAACTTTCTGACTGAACTTTATTTGCGGCTACACACTTTTTTTTCCTTCCTTGTGTGTGAGCGCTTGCATTTTTCTCGCTCTGAAGTACTGCGGTGGAAGTCTTTAATTAACTTGAGGAGATTGAAACTCAAAAGAGGAAGCGTTGGAGGATTCGTTCGTCAGTAAACACTGTCAAAGAGGTGGCGAGCTGTTGCAGAGCACAGTCCTCACCCAGCCACATCCTCTCCATAATGGAACGACGCTGGGAGCGCAGAACAACAAGCTCTCAGGACAAATGAGAGAGAAAAGGGGGAAAAAATCGTGTGCATAATTGGATTGTGCATAAGCAATTTCTATCTGCCAATTATCAGCGGCTTTCCAGCACAGTCAGGCGATTCCCTTTCATCGCTGCCAGTAGATTTTAGAAGATGAGTGTGGCCTTCTGCCCATTTTTGACTGCACCGATTCCCTGAATTTGCTCTCTCTTACCATCTTTTTCCATCGTTTCATCATATTAGATAAAGTCAGTTTACACACCACGCTAGCACAGTAGGCCTGAAGTTACACTAAGCTTCCGAAGCTTTGTTCGAAAAGATTTAGTCCAACCAGAAGAAATGGAAACAGCAGCTCAATACCAGGGACTTTTACTAAAGAAGTCACTGTAAAACTGCTATAAACGGTTCAAAATGATGTTTGTTTGATTACAAATCTTACAAATGAAGCATGGAATGTCTTTTAGAAGAATCAGATCTACTTTTGCCTTGACATGTCTGTCTTAGGCCTCGATCACACGGGCGTCTCGATCAGACGAACGCCAGTGTAACGCCAATCAAGATACAAAACACTACAAAAACACCTATAGAGTTCAGAGCACATTCATTTATCCAAGATTCCAACGTCTGTGTAAACGAGGCCTTAATGGAGAGGTGTTTCCACAGTGGGGTGTTCTCATCTTGGGGGTATGGCTCAGTGGTAGAGCATTTGACTTTAGATCAAGAGATCCCTGGCTCAAATCCGGGTGCCCCCTCGCACATTAAGCAATTTCCTCCAGGATCAATAAGGTTTCCTGATTCTTATCCTCAATGTTTGCTGTCACCTCAACACAGAGTTTCACCCACAGAAAGCCAACAGTGTCCTAGTTAATCTGGATGGCAGACTTAAACACATTTTATTTGAAGGTTTTCATTTATTTTCAGAGTTGATTTCAACTCCACAGCCAGAATCCCCAAATGGGGGCCTGCAAAAGAGGCTATGAATCAAACTCTTGCTGTTCTGTGATTTTAATATGCTTTCCTTCAATCTTCACATTTCTAAGTAAAGAAAGAATTAAGAGCGTGTTTCGAACCTCACCAACCAGTTTCTGCTCTGCCACCATGTTCTGACTCAAGGCTTAGCAAATAACTAAAGATTTCCTTTCAATCAATTTAGAAACAGTGTCATCTTATTAAAATGCAGGCCGATAATGAAGACGCGCTGCCATTGAGCTTGGAGTGTCCATGTTTCAGGATCCACAAAGCATAGCCTTGACACAGGGTTGATTGATTAGGCTGCCTGGGGTGGGAACTGTGACCACACTTTACATGAAGGTTACGTAGAGAAATCCTTTGGGTTTTGACCCGTATCCAACAGCCAAATACGAAATATGACAGCGAGTAATCCATAGTAAAGCAGGGCCGGAGGTGGAAGTCAGGGAGGACACTACTGGTAAATACATTCCTATTGCTTAAAAACAACGTTTTACATTTACAGTATTTGACAAACGTGTTTTGCAAATGCGTGAAATCCACCAGAAAAACAAGCACTTTACGTTTAAAAATGAAAAACTGCAAGTATAATATTTGTATTCGTTTATCATTCATTCATTATCCAAGCCATTATCTGAGTCATTATCATAGGGGTGTTGGAGCCTATCCCAGCGCTAATATGGCGAAAGCCAGAGAAACACCCTGAACTCAAGAACATCATTCATAAACAAATGATGTAGAAACTAAGAATTTAAATCAAACAATTAGTACAAATAATGTAATTGGATAATAGCATAATGGGACGACACGCAATCCAGTCCAGTTAGTTGGACTAGTGGTTCGGAAGCTGTGATCAGAAGGGTGTGGGTTTGAATCCCAGACCTGCCAGTGGCACCCCTGTGATTTGAAGATAAGATATTCTTTATTTGTCACATGCGTTTGTCATACAAACTACCACACACAGTGAAATGATTTCTCTGCATTTAACCCATTCAGGGTATAGGTTTGAATCCCAGGACCAGTGTTGTTCAAATTGTACTAATTGTACAAATTGTGAACGTAACTATGAGTGACGTTCACTCCCGCAAGACTGAACCCAGTTCACGCTGTATGTTCACAGGCGAGAGTGATGGGAAGTTCGGCTCTTTTCAGAGAGCCGGCTCTTGTGGCACGGCTCCCAAAGAAGAGCCGGTTCTTTCAGC
>JBBPCY010000136.1:1443643-1458790 GCA_037974405.1 Brachyalestes nurse
GTAATGAGCTAACTGAGCGTCAGGAGCTACATTTAGAGCCAAATCCATATTTCCAGTTATTTTGGTGAGAGTAACTTTAAAAGTAATGCAATAGTAGTGTAATGCCTTACATTTTAAATACAGTAATATTGTAATGGAACAAACTACTTTGAAATGACAGTAACAAGTAATAAATAACGCATTACAGTTTTGAAGTAACCTGCCCAACACTGACAACTACACATTACTGCTTTTAATTTGTCAGCTGCTTAATAATGATGAATGGACCATTTGAAATGGCCCAAATACAGTTCCTTAATATAAACATACATCAAACTGAGAAAGGTTTTTTTTTTATTATTTGTCTATAAGTTACTGTTTTCAAGGTAAACAAATAAAGGCCTGTATATCATGTCTGTTGCAGTGTAAAAAGCTTATAGTAAGAGAATCCCAGTGGAAAACATTACACCTCCTCAGTGTCAGCTCTCCTGTTATGTTACTATAGGCTACAGCATTTAATTGTATGCATGGATATTCATCACCATACATCACATTATACACCACACCATCAGGCTTTTCCTAATCCCAGAGTCTGCTATCAATACTAGCTGCTGCTGCAGAAAGAGGAAGGTCAAAGGGAAGTAAAGGTGATGGAGCTCAGTTACTGCTGGTGGAGGTCATATTAAAAACTAGTGACGCATCAATCCAGTGTATAGAGGCATGAAAAAAATCCTATTTCTTCTAAACATGATAACCTTAGTAAACACAAAATACCTTTTATTCAAAAGTTTATCCAACACCAACTGGTCCTGAGTTTATTAAATTAAATAATGAACCAAACTAACCAGGATTTAATGATCTCGACACATGCAGGTTTGATCACTGCACCGCCAAACTTGTTGAATCTAAACACCAATTTATGTGAAGTAGGCTAGAAGGCAAGCAGCACTCTATACAGCAAACGAATGCATTTCTAGAAGAATTAAGAACGTTATTGAAATGCATCAGTCTGAAAGGGTTTACAGATCGGTTTAAGGCTCCTGGATTAAAAATACAACTACAGCCACTATCTCCAGACTTGGAACAGTGCTGAATCTTCCCAGGAGTGGCCGGCATATCCAAATTTCTCCAATAACACGGCTATGACTCATCTGGGAAGTCATAGAAGAAGCCCACATTTAAGTGCAGGCCTCTTTCTCCTCAGACAAGGTCAACATTCATGACTGCACCATTAGAAAGGAATCAATGGACAGCAAACATGGTCTCTTTGGTAGAACTGCACTGAGAACTAATTGGAACATAAAGGTTCACCTCACATTGACCAAAAACACCTTGGTCACCACCAACCCCTTTAGAACAATGTTCTGTGGAATGATGGGTCAAAACCGAACATTTCCAAAGACAGAATAGAGGAAATCACAGCACTGTGTTGATATTGGCATCAGTACTGACTTCATTAAACAGACCACAGAGCAACAAGACATGACTTATCCATATTTGATACTGTTTCTTAGTCATAATTGTTATAAAACCTTAGAACAAAGCAAGTTTCTAAACCAGCGAGAACAACATCATTTAAAAGCTAGCAGTATTAAAAGCAATATTAAAAAGCATGTAGGTGCATGACAAACTCTACCATACAGTACTTTGTGCTGTATACTTCTGCTTACACTACAAAACACAATGTACTTAAAATGTGCTTAACACTGCCTTAATTACCCCTGAAAATACACCAAACCCCTTCATTTCAATTAAACTGATTTTTGAAACCAACCTTCCAATTTTACCTTAAATTTACATTTAAGACATGAGTGTGAAACCCCTTAATCTTAAATTTAAGGCGTTAAGTCAGGAGGTTCTATTATTTAAGAGCCAAATTAGTAAGGGGAGGAAATTCAGAAGTTTTACCCCTCAAATCATCCTTAATTTTGGCACCTTTCCTCTTAATTTTCCTTCATTTCCTGTATGGAAAATCAAAATGAAGGTCATTTTAAGGGATAAAATTAAGGCGTTTGGTTTCGTAGTGTTTAAGGGTGGTGGAGGTGGCTCAGTGGGTAGGATACTTGCCTCTGGACCAGGAGGTCATGGGTTTGAATCCTAGCTTCAGCGTACCACCACTGTGTTCCTGAGCAAGACCCTTAACCCTAAGTTGCTCCAGGGAGACTGCCCCCTGTAGGTAGGGAATGGAGGTCGCTTTGGATAAAAGTGTCTGATAAATGCCGTAAATGTTATGTATTTCTATTCAAGACAAGTGTGCAAACAGAGCATTGGTGCTGCATTGGTCCTTATTACTGGCCCTTACTTCAAATATGGGAACAGTTACTGGGAGAGAAAAAGAGTAAATAAGTGCATCCTCAGTGAAGAGCTTTACCACTCTGTCTTATATAAGCACAGTCCTCATTTCAAACTGGTCCACCGCTCTCAGTAGTCTCTCGGGTTACTGTTCTGCCAGACAGAGCCGGTGCTGGGTAAGACACTAGCCGACAGCGAGGGCTATAATTAATGCTCTTTTGGGCCTGTCCATCCATTACCTCCACGTGTGACAACAGGGAAACGGCAGCACTGATTCCAAAACAACATTCTGAGCTATTATTATTCAAATGAACACTGTCATTCCAGACCATTTTTAAAAACCTACCAGTCAGTAGAGCACTCCCGCCCGGCACAGCTGTATATATAATTGCTCCTTATTGCCTATGTATGCACTATGCAGCTCCTAAAATAATTATTCCAAAACTGAATGAATGAAGGAGCAAAAAATTGGATTATTGCAGTACTTGATTCAATTTCCCCCTGAATAAACCTAAAGTCTATTCAGATGGGGAACGATGTAAACATTTGAACAAAGTAAACTCAATACAGTACTTTTCGGGCTGGTGCTGAAAATTCAGAAAATGTATGACGCAATACAGTGACGCCTTGATTTGATACATTCGTCAATACTGAAAAAAAATGAGTGGCTGAAACATAAACATACAAAAAATGAATCAGGACATGCACACCTGAGGTGAAAAAATGTGTACAAGTTTCATTCCTTTGCATTATCACACTGCCAACAGTGATGTGCTCTAGCAACAAGCTAATATGTTAGCCTCAAGCTAACATTCTAGCCATTCTAACATTCAGCAGTGCAATTCAATATGTTGTCAATAAATTCCTATTATAGGTCCCTATATATAATATATGCAACAATACAATGTATCACTAGTATCAGTATATCTCTATCAACCTCATAATGACATAAATAATTGCACAGTGGAGTACGCAATGAATCACATTTAAATTGGGTTTGCACACTAAGCTTCGAGTCTACTTTTCTGATTTCCTTTTCCATTTGTGTCAGAAAAGAAGTAAACAATCTAAAAGATGGGTTTTTTTTTTATTCTGTAAAACAACAATGTACACACAGAGTACTTTGTGCTTTATGTGCTACAAAAAAAATAGAATAGACACTGAATTTAAATTGAAAAACTGTTTCTTCTGAGAATGAACATCAGACTGCACTATGCTTCACAGTCACAACTGCGAATTCTAAGGATTAAAGAAGTGTAAAGGTGACTCACTGTGCCTTATTACTCAGAAAAGTGTTGAGTGTATAGTACTCCTCGGAGGGGGGGGGGTGCAGCTGTTACCAGTGTTTCTCAGTGAATTCATTGTCAGTCTTTTTAACGAACTGAACTGACACTTTTGCAAAGATCTATTCTGTGAAAAAGGGAAGTGTAGGTATGGAGATAAAGAAACATTTCTTTTTAAGAAGCATTCTCTGTGCCTTAAATCGAGCTGATAAATAATTTCCTACTTATGCATTTGTGTGCATATTTATCAGATTTATCTTTCTTTGTTTTTATTTTACCCAGTATTCTAATTTTCTCTTTCAGTTCTGCCAATTCTGTTCAGAACCTCATAAAGATAAATAGAGAAGATAAATAGAGACTATTTGTTGCCATAGTGGGTGACACACTTGTTCCCTACCCCTCATGAAAAACACACATAGACCCACAGTCCTGCCCCCCCCACCCCATAGCATCCACACCGCTCCCTCATCAATTATTGACCAATCAGTCCAACATTTTTTATAATTTATTCATGCTTAAAGTGACGCCTCCTGCTGGGTTTTCAATTGTTGCCGATCCTAGTGGACTTGTGTTGGCATGTTTGTGTGGCTGGTTGGAAAAAATTGCTGGTTTGACTCTACACACACCCTCTCCATAGAAAAGGCTCTCATGAGGGTGGGGCCCCTCACGTCACACTTAATGTACGGGTTTTAGCACCTTCAGTTAGGGAATATAATAATGTGATATTCTGCTTTTATTATAAATTGCATTATCTCTATAGACCTTGTTTTACTCCAAGGCTGATTTTTCACTCATATTTCATTTAAAAGAACTGATGAGAAAAGGTACAGTTGGTTATTAAAGGTAACCAATTGTACTTAAGGATCTAAAGGACCAATAAATTCCATTTTTGTGAGAACAAAACCTTGTATCACCATCTATATCTGTTTGATTTTTTTTTCTTCACATTTTTACATAATTTGCACCAGCTGATCTTTAGATTTTTTGTAAATAAAATGAAGAATAGGCAACAAAAATGCTCCAATATCTGTACGGTACCTTTTTTTCTGACGGGGCAGAGGGACTGCCTTTGCAATTCAAATGCTAGTAATTTGAATGTCAAATAAGTTGCTCTGTGCTTTAATTCACACTTCATAACCATGAAAATTGTATTATTATCACTATAAATGACAACAGTTCACAGGTCTCAGGTCAGCATTCATTTAGCCACCCTGCTAAGTCGTCTCTCATGACCGCTAAGCTAAATTGTCAAAAGTTGGCTAATTTCAGCACTTTGACTTCACCTGCTGTGCATAAAATCCCAGCTAAATTGCCCAACTAATTACGCAGCACGTATATATATATATATATATGTAAATATATATATGTATGAGAAGTGCGTTCAGATTTTCCCCCCAAGAACAGCACTGCTGTGAAACGTTACAGACTGGACGGACATCCTAAGACAGGATTACAGTTAAGAGGCAGATATAATGGCAGCTAAATCAGGAACCCTCCACTGCATTCGCATGCCAATGAACCCAATGACCCTCATCAGATTAAGTATGCATGAATCTGAGCTACGCGTGGCTTATCTTGGTAAGTCCGGTCTTGCGCTGGAAAGAGCTTGGCCAAGTTCAAGAGGAGGGGAGAGCGAGTGAAAGAATGAAAAAGAAGAAAATAAAAAGAAAGAGTGGGCGCAGTGAGGCGAGAAATGAGAGAGCTCAGGTTGGCTTGACATGGTGGCGCAAAGCCGCGAAAGGAGGCGAAGGGGGAGCTGGGGGGGGGGGGAGGTGTAGAGCTTACCTGCTTTTTCTTATCTCTGTTGTACTAAGCCCTTCATTTTCGCTCTTTCTCTCTCACTTTCTCCTCTCATCCCGCTCACGTCTTGACAGACCGACTGCATGTCTATGTGCGTAAGTGGAAGTTTGCTAAAATATGTGTGTGTTCACAAAGGTGATGTGTTTAAGTTTCCTATGCAAGCTCGTCATGCAGTGATATAACTGACAGCAGTAAAAACGGTAATGTGGTTGTGGCCTATGGTGTTCGAAGCCCTAGTAATTGCTACTGATATAATATACACCAATCAGCCATAACATTACAACCACAGGTGAAGTGAATAACATTGATTATTCAGTTCATGGCACCTGTCAAGGGGTGGGATGTATTAGGCAGGTAGTGAAAAGTCAGTTCTCGACATGGATGTGTTGGAAGCAGGAAAATGGGCAAGCACAAAAATTTGACTTTGACAAGGGCTAAATTGAGACGGCTAGACAACTGAATCTCCAAAACACCAGGTATGCAGTGGTCAGTACCTACCAAAAGAGGTCAGAGGAAGGACAATCAGTGAATTGGGGTGATGGTGGATGGTGGGTAAGATATTTGCCTCTGGACCAAGAGGTCTTGGGTTCGAATCCTACCTTCAGCACACCACCACTGGGTTCCTGAGCAAGACCCTCGGTTAGGGAATGGAAGTCGCTTTGGATAAAAGTGTCTGCTAAATGCTGTAACTGTAAATGAATTGGTGACGGGGTCATGGGCAGCCAAGC
The DNA here is from genome assembly GCA_037974405.1 of Brachyalestes nurse. Classification (NCBI taxonomy): domain Eukaryota; kingdom Metazoa; phylum Chordata; class Actinopteri; order Characiformes; family Alestidae; genus Brachyalestes; species Brachyalestes nurse. The sequence continues at coordinate 1,449,726 of JBBPCY010000136.1, forward strand.
TGATTAGCATGGGGAGCGAAGGCTTGCCTTTCTAGTCCGATCCCACACAGTAGGAGAACAACTGTAGCACAAATTGCTAAAAAAAATAATGCTGGCTATAATAGAAAGCCTACTACTGTTGTGTATAGGCATGTGTAGCTGCAGACCAGTCAGAGTGCCCATACTAACCCCTGCCCACCACTGATAGTGTTACAATGGGCATATAGATATATAATGTCACATAACTCCCATTTTGCAGCAGCTCCACTGGCTCCCTGTTAAGTTACGGGTTGAATTCAAAGTTATTCTGTTAACCTTCAAGGCCATTCACAGCCTCGCCCCTCCATATCTATCCAACCTCCTTCATGTTGCCACTCCCTCTCGTACCCTCAGATCATACGTTTACGGCAATCATCCTCCTCCATCTATTTGACTGTCCCTTCTGCCGGTCTTACCAATATGGGGAGCTTTCAGCCGCTGTGCTCCCCAGCTCTGGAACTCACTACCACCTGAGCTCAGAAACATCAATTAATTTTCACACTTTAAATCCACACCCATCTGTTCAAGTGTGCTTCCTCTCTCTGATTCATTTGCACTGTCTAAATGGTCTAAATTGTATATGCCTTTTAATCTTGTCTGTTATTGTGGCTTTACCGTTTGTTGCACTTGTTTTATTGTAAGGTATCCTTTTGTGTCAGAAAGGTGCCTATAAATAAAATGTATTATTATTATAGAGAATCAGAACTGGACTATGGAGCAGTGGAAAAATGTGGCCTAGTCTGATGAATCATGTTTTCTTTCACTTTATGTGGAGAGCATGTGTGTTGCTTACCCACGGAAGACATGGCACCAGACTGCATCAGAGCTGTTTTGGTGGCACGAGGGAGAGCAACACAACATTATCATTTGGTTTAATGTTATGGCTGATCAGTGTACTTCCATCACTAACCAAATCAATGCTCGACAAGCTCTACTATCTCCTTTGTATTCATATCTCATCCATGGTGGACATTTTTAACAGATTGTTTGTAACAAAGTATTGAGTCTATTCATACAAGATCAAAGTCCACATTCTGACACAATGTAAGACTGCAAGGTCTCTTGAGGAATACTTATGTGTCAAGTATGACAGTTAAATACAATGCTAATTACAATTAGGGCTTCACAATATATAGTCTATTGCATGTTATTATTAGTTTTGCAATACTGCTATCACAGAGGGCTGCGATATACAAAAGCGCCTCTAACCAATCACAGTGATTTTACACCGCTGACCAATCACAGCTGCAGGTGAATGATACAAGGGTGTACTGATGAATCAAGGTATTTAAAAAAAGTCGAATTGTTTTGGCCAATCACTAACCATTGAAGGTTTACTAAAGTATTTTTGAAAGGCTTATATTCTATCACTTCTTCTTAAAACTATGGTTTATGTTTTGTACATTTAAAACTGATTTATGTAAACACTTTCTTTCTGATTGGCTCCTCTGTATTGCGACTCGCCCAAAAAGCGACATAGGTGAAGCAATCCTTCAAGTATGAAGTAGGCTGAACAAGATGAGATATGTAAATGTGTGGCATTACAAAACATATGATTTAAAAATAGGGTGTTAAAGTAACTTAACTGACTCAAAGTGACCACCATCATCCCTGGGCCCAAGAAGTCTTCAGTGTCCTGCTTCAATGACTACCATTACACAGTGAGCACGGGGTGTCCCCCAGGGCTCTGTGTTCAGTCCAGTCTTGTTTGAACTGATGACCTAGAATTGTGCACAATGCACAGCTTAAACCACATCATTAAGTCTCTTGCGACATGACTGTGGTGGGTTTGATCAGTGAGAACAACAAGTCAGTGTACAGAGAAGATGTACAACAACGAATGTAGAAACAACAACTTCTCTCTTAATATGAAAAAAATCCCAAGAGCTGGTTGTTGACTTCAGGAGAGCACACTAGCTGTGATCACTAGCTGCTTAACATTACTTCTCTGTGAAGCTTGTTCTAGGCACCAAGTTCCTTGGTATTCACAATGCAGAGAGCTTCAAGTAGACCATAAACACCAATGCCTTTAAAGCTCAGCAGCATCTATATTTCATGCAGAAATTCGAGTTCAACCTCCAGCTTCAACACGTTCTGCAGAGGAACAATAGAGAATATTGAACAACCGCTTCACAGCTTGGTTTGGGAGTTGTACCACCTCAGACCACAAGGCCCTACAGCAAAAGATGAAAGTCAGAATGATCATCTGAGACTCTTTCTGGTCTGTCACAGACATGAACATCACACGTTGCGTCCGCAAAGCCACCACAGTTGCGGCTGACCCCACTCACCCTTCACATTCTTTTCTCCTGCCTTCTGTCAGGCAAAAGGTTCTGCAGCATATGGGCCTTCACTGCCAGGATAGGAAAGTGAATCAGAACTGTCTTTCACACACACACACACACATATATATACACACAATCTGGAACTGAACTGCTACTTTCTCCTTAACAAACACACACTAGGTCACATACAGTAGTACTGTTTCTGTTTTCACAGCTGCACTGTATGTCCTGTCCTACTTTATTGTTCGCTCATGTTATAAACTCTTGCACTTTTCTGTACTCAGTAAAGTTCATTAAAATCATTAGACCTTCTCTAAAAGCCCAGAGGGTGCAAGTAGAAGGTTGCTTAGTTCACTGATAACATTTTGTTTTCTTTTCTAAACTAAAAAACATCCATAATTTTTTTCATTAACATTTCCAAACTCTTTTTATCGGTTACAATTAAACAGATTGTTTTGTTTCTGTGCTTTTAGGACTGATGTACTGAAATCATCTCTGTTCTGACTAGCCTTCTGACTAGTATTGTGCTTTGGTCAAGACGTTTTGGGTCGAACCACTTCGGTGTGAATCGGTGGAGGCTGCTCTGGGCTAAATAGGTAGATATATATGTAGATGCATTTTGTGACATCACAAAAACATTTCATTCATTCATTTTTGTATAAGGGATGCATGGACAGTGGTTACATGCTAGATTAAAGTTGTATATTAATAAAATAACAAATGAAGTCTTTAAGAAAAAAATCATGTCAGTCGAAACTCAAGGTTTCGGTTGAACTGCCTGCCAAACCGCCAACTGCTTAGACAAGAGATTAGAAGTGCAGGACATGTGCACACACATGCACATACATGCAAACACACTTCTTTTTCCACTGCGTGACGTTAAGCTGAATGTATGAAAACACGTTTCTGTTCTCAGTGGATTCTGCCGAAATGTAAAAGAGTTCTGCCAAAGAGGAAGGAAAAACAGGTTTTGTGTGTGTGTGTGTGTGTGTGTGTATGTGTGTGTGTGTGTCAGCAATCCCTTCCCATAAAGCCACACTCTTCTGTGTCTGTTCCTCTTTCTGTCAACCTGTCATCATCTTTCTCCGCTCTCAGTCGTTCACTATTTATTATGTTTACTTTATCATGCCCAAATTTCCCTTGCCTAATTATCTATAATTCAACCACAAACAGCAAATATTCAGTACTCTTCAATGTAATCTAAGCTGCGTAACAAATCACACCGTAATTAACCAACCTTTAACCGCACTTACCAGTCCATCTACACATGTCTGCTTGTTCTGCATGATTGATGTTCAGGCTGAGTGTAGCCTTCCTAAATCACTGTTATCTCTGCTGATAAAACATGCTGTCCTTTCATATTAATTATTTGAGGCTCTGCTGAAAGCGGGGACTCAACACTTTCTACCTGGTTCCATGTTTGTGTTGAATTATTTTTAGGGATGTCAAGAGATTTAAAGCTCTCCGATTAATTAATTAATTAATTAATTAATTACCGGCTCTCAGATTAATTCATCTAAATTAATCACACACATTTTTTTCCAGTTAAAGTGTTTACTAAGTTGGGGGACAAAACTAATGATTTTTAGAAGTCACCCCTTATATAATGCTTCGAGTGCTACAAGGCATCTGAAGCCTGGTACCGGGCTGTTCCGGCTCGGACCGCCGGGTTCGCTTCCAAATGCTTTGCGTTGAGGTGATATTTTACACATGATGTTCTCCGATGACAAAAACTCCTTATTGCATGAATTGTAGTAAACGATACTCCTACCAACCGTTCCATCTGTCCATTTTTCATCATGAATGATGAATAGGCAGATATACACTATATTGCCAAAAGTATTTACTCAGCCATCGAAAAAATTAAATTCAGGTCTTCCAATCACTTCCATGGCTACAGGTATATAACTTCAAGCACCTAGGCATGAAGGCCACTTCTACAAACATTAGTGAAAGAATGGGTCGCTCTCAAGAGTTCCAGTGTGGTCCGTGATAGGAAGCCACCTGTGCAACAAGTCCAGTCGTGAAATTTCCTCAGCAACTCAGCCACGAAGTGTAAGGCCTCGTAAACTGACAGAGCGTGGTCAGCGGACACCGCGGTGCAGAGTCAATCGCTACAGACCTCCGAACATCATGTGTCCTTCAGATTAGCTCCAGAACAGCAAAGAGAGCTTCATGGAATGGGTCTCCATGGCTGAGCAGCTGCATCCAAGCCATACATGCCCAAGTGCAGTGCAAAGCATCGAAAGCAGTGGGTGTAAATCACACCACTGGACTCTAGAGCAGTGGAGCGTTCTCTGGAGTGATGAATCACGCTTCTCCACCTGGCAATCTGATGAACGAGTCTGGGTTTGGCGATTCCCAGGAGAACGGTACTTGCCTGACTGCATTGTGCCGAGTGTGAAGTTTGGTGGAGGGGGGATCATAGTGTGGGGTTGTTTTTCAGGAGCTGGGCTTGGCCCCTTAGTTCCAGTGAAAGGAACTCTGAATGCTTCAGCAGATTTTGGACAATTTCATGCTCCCAAATTTGTGGAAACAGTTTGGGGAGCCCCTTCCTGCTCCAACCAGACTGTGTACCAGCGCACAAAGCAATGTCCATAAAGACATGGACGAGCGAGTTTGGTGTGGAAGAACTTGACTGGCCTGCACAGAGACCTGACCTCAACCTGGTAGAACACCTTTGGGATGAATTAGACCGGAGACTGTGAGCCAGGCCTTCTTGACCAACATCATGGTCTGACCTCGCAAATGTGCTTCTGGAAGAATGGTCAAAAATTCCCATAAACACACTAAACCTAAACCTTGTGGAGAGCTTTCCCAGAAGAGTTGTGTTGGTTCAAGAGACATCACAATAAGTGGACTGGGGAGTACATGGAACGAATTAAAATTTGAACAGTGATGCATATATATTCCTGAGAGTGTAAATAAATAGGCAACTGGGTAATGAAAAACGTTAAAAAAAGGAAAGATATGAGCCTAGACATTGATCTCAAAGAAAAATGTGTGTAAGTTTACTTTGTCCTAAGCACTGAGGCCCAATTTGTGCGAGCCTGCTTTCCACTCTGATCAGCATTTCAATGACAAACACCAGTGATGCTGCGCTATTTAAACACGCCTACACACTTTACATAATTAATATGGTTCTCACAGCTTTAACTTCCTGATTCAATGAGATTACAAGCTCTGTTCTGGAGGGTTTTTTTTTTTTCCCCGACGTGAACAAAGGCCGTCTGGCTGCTGCTTCCTTTTACCAAGCATTCTGGTAGACTGTTAAAACGGCAATGCAGAAACACACAGAACACTAAAGAACACAGAACACAGGCCGATAAAACAAGGTGGTCCGCTCCAAATAAGCAGCAGAGCCCAGTATTGACAATGTGATGATACTATGCAGTGTCAGCATTTTATAAAATCAACTTTTTCTAATAATCTCCCAAACCTTGAGTCTCGCTGGTTTTACTGAATGTAACGTAAAAGTAAAAAAGTGTGTAATGAATAAGTATATGTTTACATACCATGCCACACATCTTTCCTCCTCAACTGACCTGAATCGGAGAGTGTCTCCGTGTAGCAGAGTGTGTGAAAACATGTCTGTTATCAGGGGAATCTCTCTTTGGCTCTTTAGTAAAAGCACTACCCAAAATAGGAACAATACCTGGCAAAGGGGAAGGGATAACAGGTTGTGTGAATGTGTGTGTGTGTGTGTGTGTGTGTGTGATGTAGTGCTGGGAAACACGTATGAGAAGTGGCTTCATTTGCGTTATCGATTTAAATGTCTTCTGATACTAAATTGCATTTAAAATGAATGAATGTAAACCTTATCAAGGTCATACAAAAACATTCTCTGTATATTTTTAAAGCCTCTACTTTTCTCAGCTCTGTTAGTCACAGGCTTGAAAATCTCCACTTCCATCCTGTCATTTCTCCTCAGTGACCTGTGGGTGGCCCCGTGCAGACATCATCAGACCCGATAGCGTTTAAATGAGCATATCAGAAACGCATCGCGCTAAACCGAAAAAGACCCACATTAAGCTTCTAACAGGAAGCACGCTCTCGCAAACACACAGGCAAGCTCCTGCTGATTGCTGAAAACACTATTAGAGGGTGAAGTGGCTCTGAATAAGAAGAGCAAGCTCCCCGCTGTTCTGTTTATGGTTGACGCGAGAGCACGGCCCAAGCGGAGGATAAAGGAGGGAGAGGGGCAGCCCTTTTTTTTTTTTCTTTACTCAAGACTTTGTTCACACCTAACAAAGCCAAAAAAGAGAAAAAAAAAAGACTGAAAATCCAGGAAGCCGTCTCCCTTTTCGGAAGTCGAAATCCCGGATCAGGCCCAATCTGTTCCACCCGGGCAGCTCCGAGAGCTGGCAGCAAGTTCAGGGCCTTCTCCGCCTGAAGAAAAGGCGAAAGAGGAAAAAGACGAGACCCATGGAAAGAACACGGTTCAGGATTTTTTTGCCCGTTTTATGTTCTGATATTACATTTGGCAGTTATACCTGGAGAATCAGTGGATCTGTCTTTGCTACAGTAACACACAGTCAACTGGAAAAGCTCTACTGGCAAAATTTACATTTAACCAAACAGACTAAAGGTGGAGTTTGGATTCACGGCTTAACACTGAGTGTAAAATGATGTTGAACAGGATGGTTCATGTTAAAGCATCGGCCCGTTTTCCCTCAATTGGCATGGGGCCCCTCGTTATAAGGTTCTTTTTACTTTCTCTTTGAATCTTGGTTGTTTTGTGTGATGGAACCTCCTCCAACTTCTTCACTTCTTGGTCCACATGCAGCATTTTGCGCCGCGCTGACATTAAACCCTCTACATGATCTATCCTATCCTTGGGCACCACAGTTTCCCATTAGAATAGGAAGGGACTTGACTGTACTGTTGTATCTTACATCTAATGCCATACATCAGTGGTTACCAGCTCCTCTCTCCCTGCAGTTATAAGTTCCAGACCGAATCTGACTCAACTAATTAAGTGGCCTGATAATCACAGTCAGACGTGTTCACTAAAAGTTGGAAGTGAGCTCTACTTTACAGGGGGTCCTGGAGTTACACCACAGATCTGTTCCTTCCACCGAATTTTGGTGGAAACACACCCTACTCTGAGTCACTTTCTGATCCTAACACAGCTGCAAAATCATAAAAACACAACTAAGCCACAGAAAAAGGAAAGCTCCCTCACTCAGACGCCGCGTTACTGCCTATTCTTCCACCACAACCAAACAAACTAGTCCACCCACGTAGTCTGTAAGTACGAGGATAACGGTGTAAGTCCAGTGGGAGTGAGCTGTAAACGAGAAACGTCGTATTTAGAGAGGACCCCCTGTACACACCCCTGTTTTATCCAGCTGTGTGTGTTAAATGCTTTCTGGTGTGACCACATCAATGAAATGAGCCAAGCTTGCAGTCACACACTCAAAGACTCGACACCAAAAACTCGACTTAAAATAACCGAAGATCACATGTGACCTTTTCTACAGACATAAACACCCAACAACATCGCCGCCACTCGTCATCCGCCGACGCTGCACTCTCTGACAGCTCTGTTAGTGGGAACTGGTACAGTTATCCAAGGAGGGCTCACTCTGAGACCACTCAAAGTGTTCACAGGATGTGGTTCTCATCCATTATAGATGACTGGAATACCTACTGGCTGTTTGTCTGTGTCACACCCCCCCCGGCCTGTGAAGGAGCCTCTCGCTAAGGCAGTTCAGCTTTAATGCCAAAAGGTCACCAAGGGCAGCGAGAAGCTGTAGCCTCAGGCGGAAAAGCAAGAGGTGAAGGCTGGATGGATGCACAGGTGGATGGATGGATAAACAGAGGGATCAAGTGAAAGTAGAAAGCAGGGAAAAGGGAGGGTGCATGTCTGGAGTGTAAATAATGTAGAAAAACAGAGGCTGAAGCCAATAGCGCACCACCAGCAAGACCAAATACGCACGAGCACACACAGCAGGTGGGGGAGGGGGTCTATTTTCTATTCCAGACCATGACCTCACAGCCATGATCCAGACTAGTTGCACCGGCATGGGGGGTCTGCCTGACCCGATGAAATATTCACCAGCATACAGAGTGCACCTCAAAACAGTACAGGGAAGGACTTGGTTGCTTTTGTTTTTGGTACTTGGATACTTCCAGTGCATGTCTGAATATATGTATGAATTTTAAACATGAAATATGTTTAAAAAAAGAGCAAGTATTCAGGCATCACAAATTAATCACATCAGCACTTTTTTGCAAAGCCGTTGTTGGCGATTGCAGCTTTGAGGGTTCTACAGCAAGAAGTGATTAGATGTTTTGCACCATTGTGGTTCAGTTCTGGTCCCCTTCTTTTCCTCAAGATTATGTGTCCCTCTTTTTGGACTCTGAATTTCAAAGTCCTCCGTCCCTGCAAATCGGTGGGATTCAGGGTAATGGCCTGGTCATTACAGCCCCTTTAGCTTTTTCAAAAACCAATCTTCAGGTACTCTGTCCTTTCTTTTCTCTTCGGATTCGTCTCAGAACATTACTTTCCTTGTGATGCCCCAGTACCATCAGGACGCTCCCACCTCCAAGTTTCGCTGTGGGTATGGTGTTCTTGGAATCAAACACACAGTGCTTTTTCCTCCATAAAATTTCAGATTTTTTTAAATTCTTGTGTAGATTTTGATACCAATTTACACTAAGACTGTCCTGATAAAGGGTTTATATTAGTGCTGTCAAGCGATTAAAATTTTTAATCTAATTAATTACATGGTGTGGCGATTAATTAATCTAATTAAT
>JBBPCY010000136.1:1458890-1481977 GCA_037974405.1 Brachyalestes nurse
AAATCTTGTGGAAAGTCTTCCAAGAAGAGTGGAAGCGGTTATAGCTGCAAAGGGGGACCAACTCCAGATTAAAGTCTATGGGTTTGTATACAGTGTCAGTAAAGTCCCTGTTGGTGTTATGGTCAGGCGCCCCAGTACTTTTGTCCATATAGTGCGTCTACATTGTTACCATGGGACAACATCCCGGCTGGACATTTTTCTGTTGGTGTTTGCAGATTTTAACCCTTTAGTTTTTAACCAACGCAGCAATGACGCAGGAGTAGTACTGCAACACGTGCAACATTTACACACAAAAATCATGATGATTCTAAATAGAACGATTAATCAGACCAGAGTAATAATTTACACACAAAAATCATGATGATTATAAATAGAATGATTAATCAGACCAGAGTAATAATTTACACACAAAAATCATGATGATCCTAAATAGAACGATTAATCAGACCAGAGTAATAATTCCCCACTGCTTAAATGGTTCCTTCTGCTGGACTGTGATCCTGAATCAGAGGATCGTCTCAGGTAGCTTAAAGCCGAACGCTCGAAGAAAAGTCGACCCAGAAAAACTCTTCAGGAACAAACGTGTAGAAAACAGAGGCCCCTACCACACACACCCACACACACACACACACACACTCACACACGCACACACTCCCTCTCTTTTTCTTTCTCTCTCTCTCTCAGCCCACATCTCTTCCCTGCTGTTTGGTAATAGCATTACGACGAACTCTAAATCACCCATGAATGTCCCCGACACGCAGCCAGCCGGAGTCCCTACAGATAAACTGCCCACTTTTTCTAAAAGCGAGAGGGTACTGTGCAAATTAGAGTGACCCCCATTCCGACAGCCACCACCCCCCCACCCCCTTTATTTCTCCTCTATTTTCAATCTATCTTGCAGCCCCCTCCTGCTCCTCTCTTTCAGAGTTGTTCTTTTTGTGCCCGTGTCATGTCGCTGAAAAGAGGAAGTTAGTGTCCATCAGACCACCCTCACACGCAGACACCCGGGGAGTCACCATGACAACCAGCCCAGCCCTGAAAGAGAGGGAGAGAGATAAATACTAATCACTATACAGAAGAGGACAATGCAAATGAATGAGGGATGGTTCGAGGGAGGGAGAGAGGGAGGGGATGACTGGAGAAATGTGTGTGTGTGTGTGTGTGTGTGTGTGTGTTGAGGGGGCGGGTAGTGTGTGAGGACTGGACATGTCCTCATTTGGCCAAGTTAGTTGTGAGGATACTTAAGCACCTCAAAGGGGAAAAAAACATATTATTTCAGAAATATAATGTTACTAAAAATATTATTTAACTAAGAACTTCTCTGGGAAGTAATGCTATCACATTGCATCTGTAATATTTATAAACAGGATTAGAGATCTGTACACATTACAGAAACTCATTATATGTGCTTTCACATGAAGTTCCACATGTAATAAAGAGCTCTGCTCAGTAGCTCACAACTTTACCGCCAAACAGAAAACAGGTTAAGATATTTTTCAGTCTTCTTTAAACTTTGAATGTTGTGTCGTATACTTGACAGCCAGTACTTTGCAGCTTGATTTGAGCGCCAGAGACCACCAGTAAAAGGTTTCATATTTAAAAAAAAAACTAATATTAATGACTTAATATGAAACTCCTTTATGACAACATTGTTTTTCAACATGTGAATTCATAGCATTGAGACAAGATTAAAAATAAGAGTGACTATTCAAATTTCTTCTCCTTCTCCTTGTTCTTCTTCTTATTAGTGAAGTAAAACCCGCAAAGTTACTTAAGGTTTACTCAAAGGAAATCGCAAATATTTCGTTTTCACGATACTCAATATGAATCACAATATTTTGACACAAACAAACTTTTGTACATTTGAAAACTGCTCTCTGGTTATGACTTTTATTCAACATTTCACATTCTGTGCCGCAGAAGTAGTATATAAAAAGGACTTAATGGAGTTTTGCAATGCATTTGGTAAAGTACTGATATCCACAAAAATACCTAGTAAAGTGTGTTATATAACATGATAACAAAACTTACCTTGACAACAAAAAATATAGTTCATGTTGCCTGGCTCTACTTCTGAATAGTCTTAGTGGAGGGTTGAGATGATAAACTACACAAATGTCCATGGTCCCTTATTGTGACACTGGAATTTGCGAAGCCACAGGCTCAGGGAGGGTCTACCATATCTACCATAATAGGCAGTGTGACAGAGAAACTGAGGAATACTTTTTATTGACAGACCACACCAACTTCAATGGCTCCCAAACAAGTGCTAAGCCTTTAAAAATTGAATACACTACATGGACAAAAGTATTGGGATGCCTGACTTACATCAGCAGAGGACTTTAATGACATTGTATTCAAATCCATAGACTTTAAAATGGATTTGGTCCCCCTTTGCAGATTCCACTCTTCTTGGAAGGCTTTCCACAAGATTTTGGAGTTTCTATGGGAATTTGTGTCCATTCATTCTGTAGCATTTATGTTTCTGTTTCTGTTTCACTGTGTAGTTGTGGGTTCACCGTTGTGTTTGCCGTTGTGTTCATGGGGGTTAGCCGTTGTGTTAGCCAGTGTGTTTGCAAGCTGTATCTTGAGAGAGTCTCTGTTTTGGGTCCTCGCACCCTTTTGTTTACGTTCCTGTGAATAAAGAAAAGAAAACTCAGTATGACTGCCTGGCAGTGTTCGTGCCCCCACTCAGGAGAGTGGGGGGACATGACAGTGGAGAAAACCTGCAGAGGGAGGGGGTCTGGAGAGCGGCTGAGGGGCAGTGCATCAAGCGAAAGAGCAGCAAACAACTAGCGTGTAGGAGAACAGACACCGGATTTAGACTGATTTAAACCAATTATATTTTTTGAAATCAGATTTTCGTAATACTGTTTGTAAGGGTTAAGAATGACAGTACATGTGGTGTACCTGTTTAATTACAAAATCCAATCTCAAGTGATCACTCAAGACACATGCGGGCACAAGTTCTAATGCCACATCTGAACTGATGTACTCCACTTGTAAACAGATCACCAAAGGCATATTACTGCAAGGTGCTTGCAGGGCATGAATGTCTCTGTAGAATCAGAGAACCATTTGGTTTAAATGGTTCTTTGCAGTTTTGTGATTGGCTCTTTAAAGAATTTGTTAAAACCGATTGTTCCGCTATTGTTAGTAGTCAAAGAACCTGCTTAGAGTGTTCCACTGTCCATCTAGCGCATGCTGTTTTATTTACTGCATTGTGCTCCATTGTCTTGTCTAATTGCTCCATTTTTGTCGTGTTATCTCAGCCTGTCTTGTTTTGTATGCCATGCCAAGGCTCTAGAAGACACTGCATACTATTACATAGATGGGCTGACAATAAAGTTCTCCTTGATCTTCATTTTGAATGGACAGATAAGAGAGAGAGAGAGTCAGCGCTACATTAGTGGACGTCAGTCTCGAGCACAGTGTTTGATTTGGGAACTGACAGCATGTAAAGACGAAAACAATTATGAGAAGATGTCAGTTGTCAGAGAAAATGACGAACCCCTGAACGAGACTTTCATGCGGAGTTAGCGTCCTGTGAAATTAGCAAAGCTTCACTCAGTGACTCACTTGTTAGCCTCAAGGCTAGTAGATGGAGCTAGTGGCTCGGGACATCGTCTGAGCCCAGCAACTCCTCAAAAGGATTTTCCTTTCTGCTCCTTTCCCTCTTTCTGTTGCTTTTAAAAATGCACATCCACCAAAACGGCAGGTGTGTTGTTCCTCAAAAAAGGGGTAAGAAAGCAGCTGGAGAAGAAAGCAAATAAAAAAGCACTTTACTTTCATCACCAAGGGATGCCTATTGCACAAGCACTTAAAAGAAGAGGGATCAATGGAGGAAAAGAGGAAAGTCAACACAAGCCGAGAGGAGAAAAATGAGTCAAGCCCAACTGTCCTCCGTTTGCGTGTCATGGTTTGGAGCGTGGGTTGAACACAATGAACTCAGTTCATGAAAGAGGCCCCAATGATTTCATGACGCTCAAACGAGAGGTAAAAAGCCTGTCTGTCGCCCTTCATCTCTCTGTCTCTCTCTCTCACCTTATCAGATCAACTAGAATACCTTTCTCCCTTAGCTTATTCACCGTGTCCGTGTTTGTTTGTGCCCATTGTCAGGTGTGTGAATAGGTCAGCGCGGCTGAATAGGGCCGAAAGATGATCACAGCGCTGATGCACAGTTGTGAGCTTTAACACATTGTGTCTTCTTTAACAGGGACTTGAGAAGAGTGGTGAGTCAGAGGAGGTTAAGTTAAACGTACAGAAAAAAACACACACGCATACACCTCCAAGGCTGGCAGCTGTTATGAGGCAAGGGCAACCATGGTCAAGAGTTCTGCCATCTCTCCTCAGCTTCAAATACACAGGAAGAGAGTGTACAAGTGCGCGTGGAAGAGAAGATGAGAGGATACGACTCGCTCTCATCGGGTCAGCAAAAAGCAGCAGACACGCAACAACTTACATAAGCTTCCGAATGCTGTTCTCACCATATACACTGATCTGCCATAGCATTAAAACCAACTAGTATTGTGCACGCCACAGGAGCTTTGACCCACCAAGGCATGGACTCCACAAGACCTCTGGGGGTGTGCTGACATTAGCAGCAGATCCTTTAAGTCCTGTAAGTTGTCAAGTGGAGCCTCCATAAATCAGACTAGTATGACCAGCACATGTATCCACATATGCTGGATAGGGTTGAAGGCCAGGTCAATAACCCTTTTTCGTGTTCTTCAAACAGTTTTTGCAGCCAGCAGGGCACATTATCCTGCTGAATGTGGCCACCGACATTAAGGAACATGGTTGCCATAAAGGGATGTACTTAGTCTGCAACAATTTTTAGGTTGATGGTCCAGGATCCAATGTTTCCCAGCAGATCAATGACCAGAGCATCAGACCTTTGGGGCAGCTGGTGGTCTATTGGTTAGGGAGTTGCTCCTGCTATCAGAGGGTTGTGCATTCGAATACCAGCTCTGCTAGTGTCACCACTGAGGTTCCCTGAAGCAAGGTACTGTCCCCACACACTGCTCCCCAGGCGGACCCTGTTAGTGGCAGCCCCCTGCTTAACTTGGTGAATGGGTTAAATACAGAGAAAGAATTTCACACTGTTCACACTGTGTGCTGCGCTGTGGTGTGTTCACGCATGACTATAAGGGGCAACTTTACTTTACTTTGCACACTGAGTCAGCACACTGCCTTCCAGTGCTGTTCCTTCTCTAGGTCTCCACACCTCTGTCCACGTGATGTAAAAGGATAAAATTACTGATCAGACCAGACCACCTTCTTCTGTTGCTCACTTCTGATGCTCACAGGCCCACTGTTGTCACTTCTGGCATTGGACAGGGGTCAGTATAGGCACTCTGTCTGGTCTGCAGCTGTGCAGTACCAAGTGCAGCAAAGGCATGGAGGCATGGAGTTCCATGAACGAAGTTTATGATCCAGAACTAATCATCCAACATCAGGACCTGTCCTCACCAACGCTCTTGTGACTGAATGCAGTCAAATCCCATTGCTCATATTATTTTCACAAATTTCAAAAGAAAAGCTGGATGGTAGGATGTCTACAAACTTTTAAGAGTTAAAAAATTAACCATTAGGCACTAAGTCAGCACCACTTTGTTGATGCTGCAGATCACCCTGTTTTCCTCTGATCACACACATGAAAAAAACTGGTAAGTGATAACACATGACTAACGAACTATAAAGAGAATAACGTGACCCAGTAGTCACAGATGTAAGCAGCAGATAATGTTGCCTGGATGGCTTCATCTTCTTCAGGGCGTGAGTGTATGTGAGGCAGTGTCTTGTGTCAGCCCTTTGTGGCTGGGGTGGAGTACAGACTGAGAGGACTCCAGGTGCGTGTTTGGTGGTAGTTCAGGGCAGCAGGAGAATACACGCCAGTGTAACTGACTCTGCTTAGAAGTATCTGACTCATCCTCTCCAATGACACGTGGCTGGACATCCCTGACAGCTGAGGTGTGTGAGATTTGTGTAGGTGTGAGAAGAAACCATGTGACTGACACTGATCTGAAAAGCAGTGACATACATTTGAAGTGACTTTGAGTGTTTTTATTGTATGTGAGACAGAGAACTTGCCCCTCCATCAAGAAGTATAAATTGTAGCTGGGAAACAAGAAGAGAAATTAGAAAAGAGGAAGAAGATTGCTACTGAGATCCAAAATTGTAACTTTACATAAAAACGAAAATAATCTTTTTTTTTTTTACATTTAATGAAAAATTAAGTAATTTAAGATTTTATTCCATTTTGGAATTAATCTATTCATCATAAAAATATTGATACAAAGTCTTGGGCAAGTGGCATTTTCAAAACATGCAGAAAAACAGATACACAATGTAAGGTGATGCCCAATTATTCTATATAGAACTATGCATTTGCACTTTGGAAAATACAAAGGCAATTTAGCATTTATCAATTTTTGCTAAGAGTGGGTCTGGGGAGGCAGCAGTGCGAACACAATTTAGGCCAAAGTGGGTTTAAAAACACCACTGCATGACAAATTTTGAACATTGTACCCTTGATGGCACTACTCCACCTGCGTCAGTACAAGTACTATAATTTCTGTTCACCAAAGTAGCAGGTGGGTGCACTAAACCATGCACCTGTAGGAACTGAATATAGCAGTCAAGAACTCTCTAGACCTTCTTGTAAGCTAGTGAAGGCTGGGTCCTAAAAAAAAATACAGGCCTGTAACTTTTCATTTACCTTTTGTTGTATTTAAACCGTAGGTACTGTATAAAAGTAAAAACAATTTTAATGTTGTTGAAAAGGTCACCAAAATATCAGGATTTTCCCTGTGGTGTCTATGTAGACACAGCCATGCTCACACGCGTTTGTTAGGCCTTCAGGTGAGCTGAGAGCCTAAAGCATTAGATCATAATCAGAAAGTAACAAAGGAATCCAAACATATTACAGTGACTGGGACCATTTGTTTACTAGAAAAACTGTTAATTTGGGCTTTCTGGAAGTCCTAAATACATGAACGACTGAATAGAAGCAGGGATCAGGTATGAATGAGTTGTGAGAAATGGAAAACAGAGGCAGCAATTCTATGCCAGTGCTCTTTACTGAAATAGTAAAATTATTATATGCAATGTCAAATATATTTTAATGCCTGTTACAAACTTCAGATCAAACATCTTTAGAGCCTTTCACAACATTTAAAAGTTTGTTTTTAATCCAGCCAAAAAAATTGTACTAGAAGTTAGCATGATGTAAAGTCTGTGTTTAATACAGCCGGAAATTCCCATTGGGGCACTAGAAGTTAGCACTATTACAGAGAGGTTATTGTTTGTTGCTTTTTCTGGATTTTTAAACTTATGGCTCTAACTGAAGGCCTAGCTATAATTGGCATGGTTCACCACTGGGAAACACTGTAGGTGTACACATAAAACATTCCACTGTTTGCCGTTTCAATGCCAACGGATGAGTCACTGTGGATACTGTAACCAAACTGCAACTGACCGTGGCGTGATGTAGGCAGCGGCTCCTGTTGGCCTCAGCCATGCATGAAATATTTTAAATATCGTGAACATTGGGTGAACATTTGAAGGCCAGTGCACTTTTGAAAAGCAAGTTACACCACCAGATGTTAAGTTCACATAATAGTTCACATAATGCCGAAAACATGCACCAAAAATGTCACTACTTCCAAAAAAACCTAGTGGTACGTTTATTTACTGCCAAAACACTCTTCTAATACCCATGTGATGCTTTTGTTACCAGATTAGTGTTGTGTGTGAGTTTCTTAGCCAAAATACTGCAAGGAAGGCTTGTAGTAAGGGCTGTACATAAGTCACCTTTCTTTTTCCAGTACTAGACAGCATTAATGTGCTTTGCTCCTTTCAGAGACTCACCCTGTCTGTGTGTGTGCAAGGGAGTGTGTGTGAGAGACAACAAAAACATGTGTTCCCCCCGACACATAGGTGCACTAATCCTCATGCTGGATTAAAGAAAGTGTGTACGCAGAAAGTATGATAAAAGAAGCTTTGCAAAGAAGAACAAGAAGAAAAAGAAGAAGAAGGCAAGGAGATTACAACAAATACAAAGCTCGCATTTTCCTAAACTATATCAGCTGGAAGAGCCAGGCATATTCCTGCACGGCTGCATGTTCCTACTCTACTGAGTACCCATTAGGGTGTTAGACCTAACAACCACAGACCACAGCCTGACTTCTCTCCCAGATTTCAATATAATTTTCTATTCCCAGCCTGAAAACAGGAGTAAACAAACAAACAAACAAACAAACAAATAAATAAATGTGTCTGATGCATACCACTGTAACATACACTACTATTCCTCTCTTATTCTAGTACTATGACTTAATTGCGCTCTGGCTAAGGGAAACATAACTTTAATAGAAATGCAAAGTTATTTTAGAATCAACCCAAAAGTGCTCAAATGAGGCCAGGTTGAGGTCAAGTTTCTGTTCAGGCCAGGGGAGTTTCTCCACAGCAAACTCATCAAACTATGTCTCTATGGACCTCGCTTTGTGTACAATATTGCTGAAAGGGCCCTCTCCAAACTGTTGCCACAAAGCATATAATTGCCTAATATATATATTTTTTAATGCTGTAGCATTGGATTTAAGGGGCCAAGCCCAAACTACATTAAACAGGCCCAGCCCATTATTCTTCCTCCGCCAAACTTTTATGTTGGCACTGTGCATTCTTCTAGCATTCTTCTGGCATCCACTTAACACAGATATATCTATTGGACTTCCAGACAGATAAATATGATCCACCACTCCAGAGAAAGTGTTTCAGCTGCTTCTGAGCTCAGTGGCAAAGTGCTCTACACCACTCCAGCCAACATTTGGCATTGTCCATAACGAACTTAGACTTGTGTGCGGCTGTTTATTTAATAAAAGATTTTCATGGCTAAAGCCTATTTCTAACTGTATCATATTGATTAATTCTATTTCTGTTTTTCAAAGGCTCCAAACTATGACCCAATTAAAAGACAGTAAAAAAAATCCTACTCCCTACAAAGTGAGACACAGATGTTGTTTCTGTTATTTTGTACACCCCTGTACAGATATAAAATAACTGTTGCATGTATGTACCTGAGATTTAAGAGGTCTATTCATAGCAATTCTACAGTTTTTGGGAAGTTTGCCCTTTAAACACAGGGTGAACCCATTAGCATCTAAATCAAAAATATCTTTCACAAATACACTCGACCACCATTTCCAACAGAACTGTGATGGAAAAGACCTACTTAACAGGTTCCAAAATTCATAAAATGCAATTTTCACCTTCTTAATGGAAGGTGAAAATTGATCAAATTGCCAGTTAGTGTGGTTTCACAAAATATGACGGCATTCTGTAGCTCTCACTAATGGCAACACGAGCAGAAGGTTCTTGGTTAGCCAGGAACCCAACAGATTGTTTCCTTCTGCATGGCAACCAGTCAATCTATTTCTCTGAACCCTCTGCAAACACGGACCATCTTTCATTCCGATGTGTTTTGTATCTTCGCTCATCTTGTCTTATCTGACTCCACTCCTGCCCTCTTCGGCTGGCGTATTGGTAGTGGTTGCTGCTGCCAGCGCTTTCACTGAAGGGTAAGGGGAGCTGGAGAGCAGGGAAAAGTAATAAAAGTGAGAGTTCACCTCAGTTCAGCGTCAGAGAGCCACGCGGTGGGAGAGAAACACTGAAAGAAAATGAGTCAGCGAAGGAGCGAGTGAGGTCAGGAGGAACAGACACGCATCCATTTCGTCTGTCAGGGAGAGCGAGTGAGAGAGACAGAAAACAGCAAAGGCAAAAAAGAGCAGAGAAACCGACAGCTGAGGACTGACACATCTGGTCGTGAGCAGATTGCCTTGACTGCCTTTAGACTGATATCAAGTCCCAATGGCCTCTATCAGTCTCTTACTTTCACAGAGGAAGCCTATTATTCCTTCGACTTAAAGCTGAGCACAGGACTGGGCTGTCAGGGGCTGACAGTACACACTCTTTAGCTGTCCTTAGGTTACTCCATAAACATTCACATTCCACCTACAGACAAAATATTATGCAGTGATATGACACACCCTGAAATTACCAAGAGGCCATGCACTAATAAATAGCAGCGTGCATATATGTGCTGAACTCAACATACTTTGGATGAGGATCCATAACCTCCAGGGTTGCTTGCCAACTTTTATTAAAGCACAACAAAACCCTGTGACCCTCGAAAGCATCAGTCAAAGCAAACTAATTTCTCCAAGAATGCAAAGGAATTGTAATGGTGATTGCACCATTTTTCATGCAAACCAAGTTGTAAGAAACAACATGACCATTAAATCCACCCCAACCCTAAACTTAAGCCAGGAACAAGGGCATGTAATTGCTCCATATCAGCTATTTCTCACTCATAGCTAGCTGAAAAAAGCAGTGCAGTTCTGCCAAGAATGCTAATTCTGTGTTTCAGAATCAAATAATAATTATTGTATTATGATATGAATGTAATTATTTTTTTTCTGTAGAGAAGCATCAAACCAGTTAAAGCAGAATACAAACTGAATGTAACTGTAATTCAGTATGTAACTAGAGTATTACATATACTCACATATACGTATATTTACATAAATGCAGTTACTACAGTGATTAATTATGTACAATACTTCTGTAAGCTGCAGAGAGGCAGCTGCAAGGCATTCTAAGCCTTCTTTTCTGAGAGTAAACATAATATAAGTTTGCTAAAAGGCAAGTTTACAACTGTTTACAACTGTTCCTGCGGATGTTACCTTCAAACAGCTCACCTTCAAGGTGTTCACTTGGCCTCCAAATTCAGAATTGTGGGATGTGCTGGACAAACTAGTCTGATCAACAGAGGTGATCAACACTCACAGGTGAGAACATGACCGGTGGATTTCTGTCAGATGGCGAGCATCATCTCTTTGAATCAAGAAATGCCACATAAAAGTTAATTATATAATCAGTATGTCTATTCAAAGCTTCACATAAAACATGAAATGTTCAGATATCCATGTTTACTACTAGAATCCCTTATGGCCACCAGCTGAAATTAGCAAATTTTTATGGATGTGTTTTTTCTTTCTTGTTTTACATGATTTTAGTAATATTTATGGTCCAAACCAAAGGCTTAACCCCAAAAGTCCTGGTTCGCCATCGGTAAATAAAATAGCAAAACAATAATGTTAACCCTAGACTTCTTAGGTTTTTCCGTCAATCACTTTTCCTTATGGGTTTGTGTAGACGTCAGGTGACCCTGTTGGTCAAGTAGTTTCATTGACCTCACCACACCTCAGTGTCCACT
The DNA here is from genome assembly GCA_037974405.1 of Brachyalestes nurse. Lineage (NCBI taxonomy): Eukaryota > Metazoa > Chordata > Actinopteri > Characiformes > Alestidae > Brachyalestes > Brachyalestes nurse. The sequence goes on from JBBPCY010000136.1 coordinate 1,470,169, forward strand.
TTGAGCCAAATCCAGAATTGACCTCCATCTGTGGGATCCATCTACACCAGAGGAGAGGTTATTTCCATCTTTTCTGGTCCATCCCCACCCTGCTGGGGTCAATCAGCACTGCTCACCAGGATGTGGGGGATTCCTGACAGCAGCTTGTTTGAGAAAGTCACTTCAGTTTAGGAAAGATGCAAGGATAGGAGCTCTCTGGGGTCTACTGGACCTGGAGAAACTACTCTGAAGGCCATGGGGGTAATAAACACTTCACAGGGAAGGAGATGGGGCCAGGGTTGGGGGTGTAGAACAGTTTACATGAAGGATGATATTATCTTAAAGCAATTCATACGTAGAAGGTTACAGCTTCAAAGCCATGCTGCCTGAATCCCAGTAACACAACACACAACATTGTGGGCAGAACATGACTTTTTAAAGAGATTAGCCTAGCATGTCTTTCTCAGGTTTCTCTGAGAGTATAGAGAAGCAAATCATCTCCCTCTAAGAAACTACCCCCCTTAAAAGGGTAGTCTATAGGAAATGATGGTTAAGCAGCTTGACAGACCGTTTTTGAAATCATGACTGTAAAAATCTGTATTGTCTATATTGTGTAGACAATATATTGTCTATATTGTGTTATCAATGGAAAATAACATATCATTTTGTTGTTTTTACTTTTATTTGTTCTGCAATTTTTCCATTCTCCTGTAAATTTACTATTTTGAAGAGAAGGTTTTGTTTAGACAGTGATAATCAACATAACACAACAGTTACTTCCAACCACCCAGTCTAATTGCCTGAATATTTGACTGACCAGCAGCTACTAATAACAAATGTTGCCTCACTTTAAAGTCCGAGACCCAGCAACCCAACAAAAAACAACTAATGCAAAAGATTGATGTGAGTGTAGTGGTTAGGAAGTTCTTGAATGGTGTCCCCATTCCAACTGGGTCTTTTCGGGCCTGTTTACAAATTTGTTTTTAAAATGCATCTTTTGCAATTTGTGCCTGTGTCTATCATGCATCTCAAAGGTGTCCAATGGACCACTTGTGTTCAGATTTCATTACAGCCCTGTCACTTTCACTAAAATTGGTTTTAATCTACAAGCAGAAATTGAATAATTTCTGTTCACAGCAATTAAACTCACAATTACACCACACTATAATACTGTGCCACCACAGTTTAGTGAAAAACATTAAAACTTCAGCATCCTTACATTTTTTAGACAGCCAGCAGTACAGCTGTAGATATCACTGTCAGCAGAATCTTCATGTTCTTCCACAGGACAAAATGATGGACATGCAACAGTTCATTCAACTTGTTGTGAAATGGGCAAAGTCAATCAGTCAGTGTCTTCCAGATTTCGTATAGATGTCATTGGTTTTACCTTGTATTTGCTTTAAATGTTTTAGTTTATGCTGCTCCTTTATATTTTATATAAGTGCAGGTGCTCTGTCATGTGATGTATCATCCTGTGATGTCTGGTTCAGGATACATGTTTACATTACAAAAGATGTGTAGTCACATGCATCCCAGACCACCTCAGCAAGTGGTATGAGTGATCAGATCATGATATGTATTGGTGTTGGTCATTTCACATTTATGCACTGACCACTTAGAACCATAATGCAAAGCTTATATATGAAACAATGCTTGAGGTATCTTTGCTTTACCCTTTCCTTTGAAAAACTGTTGTACAAGAACAATAGAAAACCCTGAGATGTGTTATAATGAATTAGATCATGGCTATAAGGATTTCATGACACAAGAGTGAAAATACCATAGGCCCCTATGTTTTATAACTGTTCTGGCTACTGTTTGTGGAGTGTTTGGGAAATAATAGGGACTGGGTGAAAGGTAAATTCACTTTTGAGAACATTTGGTAAGAAACCCACAAGTTCTGAAGCACTGCAATCCTGGAAGGAGATCCATGCCGTGAATAATCACTAAACCCACAGTCCTGGATTTAAACCATCCTGCGTATGTGCTATAATTCAACTGGAATCACAAGGGGGGAGCATTTCAATTAGTTTCATCACTCACATGGTGGACCATGGGGTCAAACTGAGCATTACATTTCTGCATAATGACCGTAAAAATCTAAGCTACAAAGAAAAATAAATGTATAAATAAGCTATATTCAAATGCTCAAATGTAGGTGCATTACCGATGCCCAATGGCATTCTTATATACTCCTAAGATGGTAGACTGAGCAATCTGAGATAATGAGTTAAGATAATTTCAGAGTTGTGTGGGAGCTTGGGACCTTCACCGCTGTATGTCAATAAGAGCTTTTACTCAAAGCCCTGGGGTCTCAGAGTCCTTCAAGGGTAGATCTGCCCCTGCAGTTGCCTGAAGGCAAACATCTGGAGTTAGATCAAAGATCTGACACACATTTCAGAGAGGAGATGAACTGGCTCACAGTGACCCACAAAGATGCACACAGCAGCCCCCACAAAAGAGGATAAGGGAAGAGTAACATACTCCACTAACTTACATAACATCAAATTTTAGCCCTTACTGACCATTTCTTTCCAGCTCCACTACACCCACAGGAAAACTGCTCAGCTCTATAACAACGTTTCAATCTTATGGGAGTTTATTTGAGGATCATCCGTGGTTCATTTAAGACTTGTTTATTTTAATCAAAGGAAGAATAAAAGAGTATTGTAGGAACTGATTTCTGAATGAGTTCTGTCACAGCAGAGATGATCATCTCAGCAGCATTTGAGCATCCTTGGTGTTAGAGAGAATGTGTTGATTCTGAAGAGAACTGAAACAGTTTCCAGATTTCTGGTCATATCACAGGACATTTGAATTTAATGAGAAAAGACCCTAAACCTTAAACTGGTATAGAGAGGTCAGTTTGTCTCTTGGACATGCAGAACTGATTATCTTGGATTTTGTTTCCTTTGGGATCTCCAGGGAGAGAACAGAGTTCTATGTTTACCATGTTTAATCCAGATGGGGGGACTGAGAGAGAGAAAGAGTGAGAGAGTGAGAGAGAGAGAGAAAGAGAGAGGGAGACCAAGCAAGGGAGTGAGAGAAAGAGAGGGAGAGAGAGAGAGAGAGAGATGCAAAGCAGAAAGAGAGGAAAAGAGACACAGTGAGAAAATGCAAGCAAGAGAGAGAAGAGAGAGATAGGGGGATAGAGACAAAGAGTCCAAACAAGAGAGACAGAAGAGAGAGATAGAGCAAGCAAGGGTGTGTGTGTGTGTCTGTGTGTGTGTGTGTGAGAGAGAGAGAGAGGGGTGCGGGGAACAAATTCCAGAAGGAGTGATTTTTTATTTTTATAGGCCTGGAATATGCTATAATAATAATGTAACATTTATGCATGTACAGCACTGTTGAACTGAAGTGACACAGAGGGAGAGAGACAAAGATGGATAGATAGAGAGAGAGAGAAAAGAAATGTAATTTAGCGGACTAGGGGTCACAGGTCATTTGATTTCCGACTTCCTGTAACTCCATGGCTCCGTGGCGTGGGTGCTTAGCTGGCTCAGCGTGTGTTCAGGCGCGGCCCAGTTAATGGTCTTATTATGTTAGAGTGCTCCCTTGCAGTCTGCCCTGCGCGCTGTAATCTAATATTCTCTTTACATGCGAGGCGCTCTGCACTTTTACTGCTGCACTGCTGCAAAGCTCAGCTCCTCTCTGTAGCGATGCCACAAGGGCTTATGTCAATCCACCCAGCACTGTGGCATACGGCGCGGAATAATTCATATCTGCACAGTATTACTCTACAGAGAATTTGCTCTTTGCACACTTGCATTAATATACACCTCCACACACACACACACACACACACACACACAGATAAAGGAAAACGACACTTAGAAGAGCTCAAACAGTAGACAGCTGTCATCCTTCCCCAGCATGCAGCATTCTTTTCATCATCAGTGCCAGCAGATGCTGTCTGTATACATGCTCACACTATAGAATTTTACCTCCTTTTTTTCGGGGCATATAAGTTTTCAAAGTGGCCTAGACTTTGTGACACGCTTCTTCTTGCTGTGAGAATGTAAGCAAATGGCCAGGGGTGGTTTCCTTTGAGCGACTGTGATCTAAACTCCTCCCTAACCCTAACCCAGACTTAAATGCAGTGGGATCAAATATATCCTATATGTCTCAAAGTATCCCCATGGTTTTTCTAATGGGTATATTCTGCTGCTTTATGGTGCACCATTGCTCAGTTGTGCACACAGGTTGTATTATCTCAAAAGAAAAAGCACTGCCAGCAGAATGAAGCAGCCAGTACCTGACCTCACTACTGTTCTCATGACTGAATACAGTCAAATCATCACAGCAATGTCCCAGCCTTTGCTATACAGCCTTTCAAGAAGACAAGTGACTGTTACTGCAGCAAAGTGGGACAAACTCCCTATAAGTACCCTTGATTTCACAATAAATGGATGCTCAGGTGTCTACAAACATTTGGACATATAGTATATGTACTATGATGTATGTTATTCCATAGCGTTCTTACTTAACAGTGTTTACTCTGTGAGAATTTATATTGTGGCCCTGTGTTTAGAGCTGGAGATAAAGAACAGGGGAATGAGCAGGATAGAAAGTAGGCCAGATAAACAGCATTGCAGCAATGACACAGCCCGTTACATCACATCCATACATAATGTCATTTGAGGTTGTGGCAGCATCCTGTTTGTGTTTTCCCCGCTGCCTTGTCTGCGGCATTAGCGAGCCGCTGGCTCGAGCCGAGGTTTTCCATTCAAATGTCAAACAAGAAAATGTCTTTTCTGTCTCTGGTGTTCATCATGTCATTTTCGGTGAATATAGAAAATGAAAAACGGTATGTTGCCCTTGGAAAAAAAAGCAAAAAAAAAATGAATGGGCCCTCATCCAAGTTGCACAGATGCAAAAGGAGGCTCTGAGGACAGAAAAACATGTAGCCCAGGCTGTATTTAGGTTCAGAATGAAGAGCGTAGCTGGGTTGGTTCTCGTCAGTGCTGGGCTGGGATGGGTTAAGAAGGAGGCCGAGTGGCTGCGAGTCTGGCAGTGGCTACTGTCTGTCTGGTCATTATTAGATCAACTGGCTGGCCCCAGCCCCCAGTGTCCAGTGCCAAAGTTAGAGCGAGATGAAATTAGGATATATGGTAGAAAAGGCTGGACATGTGTGTGAACAGTATATCTTAGGGAAGGCTGCTTGGGTTGCCAGATATTAGCCTGCCAGAGGTATCATTTATCTAAACATAATAGCTATTTGGGTGATATAAGCCAAGATGTCAACCTTATTGACCACTGAAATATAAAGCTCTGGCCCGTGCCCAAAGCACCAGGACTGAGAAACTAAGAGAGGAAAAGCTAAAGAAAGGAAAAAAGTATGGTTATCGTATACACAAATATGTCTGTCTTTTAGCTAGTCTGTATATCTATCTATCTATCTATCTATCCGTCCATCCATCTATCCATCCATCCATCCATCCATCCAACTGCCTGTTTGTCTGTCTATCTACAAGAAGAAAAATAAGACATGAACAGACTTTTGTCCTTGGAGTCACTTTTTGGACTTGTTTTGCGTGAAAATGTTCACAGTTAAATCCAATAAATTCAATGCACTATTTTCTTCGTAGTGTCAGAAGAAGGCCTGGTTCTGATTGTGATCTACAGTAAACTGTAGGAGTGTGGCACTTTCTATTTCGATGTCTCTCTCTTAAACAATAGAGCTTTGATGAGGATGACCCTCTCTCTCTCTCTCTTTCTCTCTAATTCACTGTATTTGACGAAAGCCAAAGTGTTGTCAGGCCAACACTGAGGTGACAATTAGCTCTACGAGCAAATCAGTGAGGCTAAACTTAGGCCCGTCTCGTTTCTCTATGGGCATGACCTTAGGGTGCAGCTCCCACTCTGGGGAGTGCTTACTGTAAGTCGGAGCAATCAGGCTGCCAAGATCGTTACAGAAAACACATAAAATTATGACTCAATAAGTGCAGCGTGGAAGACAACAGCGTGCCGAAAATAGGGCTGTGGACGGCTCTGTGGCTGGTGCTGCCGGTTCAGGGAAATGAGTGAGTAAGGAGACAGCCCAAAGCACTGGAACATCATGCTGAGACACATCCAAGAAGTACCAAGTCTGCAGAAGATTACAGAGGAAGATAGAGAAGGAAGAAAGAGAGAGAAAACATTTCTAATACTGAAATCAATGCCCTCTATCTATAGGTCTGTCTGTCCATCTATCTACGAATCTATCTTTCTATCTACCTAACTACCTGTCCAGTGGTAAATGTTGGAAGATTTATTTACATGTTCATAGGCTGATGGACAAAAACAACATTTCTGAAACGTTCCTGAGTGGTGCAACCATCTAAGCATTGGCCTCGCTCTCTCTGGGTGGGTAGGAAGGCCCTCCCTCACTTACCGCAGTGCTAGCTAACACAAATGTCTGTGAGCCGACATAACTTAATTAGCGGTTAGTGTTCTCCAAGTTAGTATTCTCCTCCAAGTGTGCATTAAAATTATACACTCCTTTAACATCTAGAACAGTTTTATTTAACATGAATGGATTTATTTAACAGTTGTAACTGTATACAACAGAAACTTATCACTGTATATATTATTAGAAATGATTAATATCACAAGTGACTGTAAAGAGATTTCAGAGTCATGCAGGCCCAGAACCTCACCGCGAGGATCTCTCTCTCTCTCTCTCTCTCTCTCTCTCTCTCTCTCTCTCTCCCTCTCTCCCCTCTCATACACACAGCGTCAGACAGACACAAAAACAACGCCTGGGCCTGAACCCGAGGAGCAGACGGTAATTAAAGCTGCGCTGGAAAGCCCAGAGCACTCTCAGGAGATCAGTTTTTCCCTTGTTTTTGTAGAGGAAGGAGGGAGAGATGGAGGACAGAGATCACTGCTCCATTGTTCAGCTGAATCAATCTGCTGCCTGCCGTTCAGCTGCTGCTTTCAGCACGCTCACTCAGACCCTCCAACACGGCCGCCTGCAGCCCCCCTGCGAAAAGAGCTTGGAAAATGTTTCAGATATGGGGGAGAAATACCAAAACACAGTCATGCAAAGCGAGCATCGGGTAAACACAGCTTTCTTTCCACCGCGCTGAAAGCACGATGCATGAAGCGGCCCAGAACGTGCTTACAGAATATTAACCCTTAGGAGCTGAGTGCTATTACATACCTGATTACGTAGTTCATGACGAGAGAGCAAAGAGTTTTTCATTCTCTATTTGCAGATTTAAGTCTGGAGTCCTGACCCTTCTTTTGGTTCTTTTGGCAAATCCCAAACATTGGGATAAAATGTATATAAAGATTTTTTTTTCTCATTCAGATCAGAATAAAATATTTCCACCTCTATATACAAACATAAATAGACTGAAAGTTTAGAATCTGCACTTTTTTTCTGAATCTTGTTACCGCGTTATTAATATCAGCTGAGCGTGCCAGGATCCAGATGTTTCGAGGGGCCGAAAGGTCAGTGCCATCCCCCATGATGTTGACCTAAGTCTGAAATGTTTTCCTTTTGGCTATCTCCCACCCAAAGTTGACTTCACTGTGGAGGAATGACAGTACTTTCCCCTTCAGAACAATGTGAAGATCTGTGTGTGTGTTTCCCGCTGAGCTGGAAGCGAGCTGTATCGTAACAAGCCGAACTGGAGCGGCGGGCGGCCTCCTGCAGGGGCTGACGGGAGGAAACAGCTGTGGTGGCCGGGGGGAAAGAGAGGCATGCCAGTGCTTTGGGCTTCCTGGAGAACAGCACGCTTCTTCCAAAACAACAACAACAACAGTGGCAGAAGAAGCAAAAGTCCGCTGCTGTTATCAGTGTCATCCTGTCCACCTCCCCTTAAACCCTTCCATCTTTGCTTCTCTCCTGCGACATCATGCTCATTGACTTTTTGTTAAAAAAGTACATAAATAAATTAGCATTTAAATTTAATTAGCCTGTCTGCATTATGCAAATTGCACACACACAATCTCAGCAAACAGTGAGCGGTTTTAGGATTCAATGAAGGTGATAAGTCAGAATTCACCTAAATGTATCATATCATGTTTAACTACTGCCAACACTAACTTATCTGATGGACTAAAAAGTGAAAATGTGTGCTAAAACTCTAGTGCTAATTCAGACAGGTTCAGTTAACTAAAAGCTAGATAAGCTTACATACAAACTGTTCAGTTTCTTGTGTTATATAATTTTGAACAAGTTGGCACAAAAAGTACAAATCCAGACAGATAACTAGTTACCTAGCTAGCTAACATAGCAGGGGTGAGAATTTCTGCCTCAATGCATTTTACTTTTATTAACAGTTTCATGATAATAAGGTAACTACTTAACCTAGAGTTATGTGTTTCATGTGTTCGTGAATATTTCGAGATAAGTCACCATAAAAGTGTTCATTCTGATAGCTTCATGGTTACTTTCCAAGGCATACTAATCTGCACAGTTCCATCATAGCAAGCTAACTATCAAGCTGACATATTCTTAGGTTTGCTGTGTTAATGAATATTCGGACAAGTTGTCATAAAAGGTGCTACTGAAGACAGTTTCATCATAGCTAGATAACTAACTTAGCAAGTGTTTTTTAATGAGTTGAATATGAAAGTGTTAAAAAGCTGCCATAAAAAATGCAAACAAATCACTCCCCATTTGTCTTGTTTCCTGTGTTCTTCAGGTCAACTAGCTCACTAATCAGGGTTTTTCAGTAGTGAACCTGTACAATATTTCAGAAAAAGGTACTTAACTACTACAAAACATTTCATATTTACCATACTAGCATCCGCCAAATGATTGTAATGTAATGTAATGAACAAACGCCATGTTGAAATGTGACAGGTGTGTATGTATGGCATAACTGTTGTTTTGTTACTTAATTTGACATGATGTCATACATTTACCTGTTATCACCTGAGAGGTCACATGCAAAAGTCTGAAAAAGTTAGCAGGTCGCCCTTGCCATTCCTTTTGTTGTCTCTCCTATCGCTTTATCTTATACCACCATACTGCCTCATCGGAAGCGCCTTTCACACCTCCTCCCTGACCTGCTGTCTCGGCCAGCATGCTAATCCGCTCCCAGTGAGGTGGAGGAGCCGAGAGACAGAGCGAGGGAGGGAGAAGGTCAGTGAGTTTGTCTGGGCCACTGTGGATGCCACAGCTGTCTTTCTAAAGGCAACACTGACAACTTATATAAAAGGGTGTCTGGTTTCATAACATCTTTTGGTTTGAGTGACAAGGGCAGCACCGTTTGTTTGGGTTTTGGGGCCGGGCCCCTCCCAGCGTCTGACGTCACAGTCTGCCATAATCTGCTTCATGTTCTCGCATCATCAGGAGAGAGAGAGAGAGAGAGAGAGAGAGAGAGAGAGAGAGAGAGAGAGAAATTGAGGGGAGAGAGAGATTACACAAACAGCATCATTTATTCACAGCAGCGCCAACAAGTACCTCCCTACGATTAAAAAAAGAACAAACAAACAAACACACACCATGCTTAATTGGACATGGTCCCCATCTCCCACATGCAAGGAGCTGAGAATCACTCCCTATTCCAGAGGCCTGTTGCGAGGGACTGGGACCACTTCAACTTGTCAGTATTCAACAGCCATCATGCGGAGGATCGCGCTGAAATCACCCCCAGGAGCCCTCTTCTCGTCTCCAGCTCAGCACCATAATGCCTTCAGCATCTGAGATAAAACTAAACTCCTTAATTGCCTGCGCTGGTGGTTTGCATGGATGTAAATGTCCCGCTGGAGATGCGGTGTGCACGGGGCAGCCGCCTTGGAGCTGCAATCCCTCCCCGCGCTCTCTGGGGAAGAAGCGACGATGCGCCACTCAGACACGGCTGGCTAAATCAATCCAAATGCTGCTGGATCATGGCTAATTTATGTCGCACAGACTACAACCCCCCCATCCTCACCATTCCTCAGCAAGCCCACTCTCTGCATGTCAAAACTACAGGCTGTCACAAGACACGGACAGCAGCAGCATTTACCTCAAAGACATGTCTAGCACATTTTCAACAGGATGGAGACACATGGAGCACTTTCCTATCATTACTGCAGGAGAGGGATGTACCACCTGACACATTTAGATTTTAGCTAAATCATTTGAAAGGCATTTGAGCAAAATTAGTACAATTTTTAAACAAGCAACCTGCACATATCTGTTATAAATGATAGTGTGTTCACCGTTTCTTACCCATTCAGCCAAAAGTCGAGTGAATGCAAATGTAATCCTCATGTGGGGGTTAATTCTAATAGTGTGAGAGCCTGGAAGTAACAATTACTAAAAGCCTTGATAAAATAACACAATAACTTTTATGTTGTTTTAACCAGTTTTTCAACCTAAATACATAAAAATACATGGTTGTGAAACACTGGCCATCGTTCATCCACCCTAATGCCTCTCCAACTGTTGTGTGCTCTGATATTCGGTTTCTGTTCTACCTGGCTCGCGCTCAACTGTTACAAAGACTGTCTATGTAGTGGACGTTTGCTATCCAATAATACTCTCTGTGTTTGTCTCATGATGGCCTTACTCATCTAAAGTGTGCTTCATGCACCTCCTGTATCCTCCTCTTATCCTGAAGGATAAGGTAAGATAAACCAGTGGGACATTTGCATTATTATGGCAGAAAGTGACAATACAAAGGTAAGAGCAGCAAAACAATAGAATAAAGCTATAAAACAATATAATATAAAAATACACTACACAAATAATACAAATTTGCATGTGCATGTAAATAAATATGTGTACAGTAATCCCTGGCTTTTCGCGGGGGTTACGTTCCAAGAGCGCCCACGTATAGTGGAAAAACCGCGCTGTTGTGTTTTGGCAAAATTAATTTCATTTTAAACTCAGTTTAATGCATAACCCTTAAAGAAAATGTAAAGATAAACCCGTATTCGCCTCTTTTCAAGGTAAACCCGTATTCACCTCTTTTAATTTAAATTCCCCGCCGAGATATGCAACTCGGATGGTTGCGTTACAAAAGTATTGGGACACCTGGTTTTCAGAGAATAAAACCTGACCTACATGCGCTACAAATACAAATGTGGGCTCATTGGAAAGGTCTCCTGGGGATCTACTGAACTGTGGAGTTTCTGAGTGTCTGAGTGCTTTCCCTGCTGAGATATGCAACTCAGAAGCTCATGGGACAAAAGTATTGGGACACCGCTTGTGTGAAAACATCCAGAAAAAATATATTTATTGCCACAAAAAAGTAATAGGATATTTGCAGTTTCCGCGTTATTGTGGGGATTTCCACGTAAAACTATGAGTTAGTTTCTCAATCTGCGTGTGACTGAATCCGCGAGTCCTGATCCACGTAAAACTGGGGGATTACTGTATATATAAACCTATATAAGTATGTGTATATGTACATAGTGGATATATGTACATATGAGGACACTCCAATGCTTTCATATTTCCCTTCTCTGTTTACCTGTCAGTTAGTCATCCTAACTCCTGGATGTGTGTGTTCTGCTTACACACCCACAACTATCATGACACAATTTCAGACTTGGATATTCTTTAGCATTTTCTGTTCTAGAGAGCCAAAGTGCCCAGTTTGTGGACAAAGGAGGCCAAACTGATGGAAAAAGGTTCAAAAGAAGTTTCAGTTATTCTTTTTTTTAATTAATTACACTATATTTTGTTACTGAAATACTTCAAGAATAATTTTTTTTTGTTGGATGAGGGGGCATGGGTCAACAAACATTGGGAAGGCTTATCATAGAGGAACAGTACAAGTTCATATCTTTGTTAATTCATCACCAAATATCATGTTACTGTGATATATATGGAAAATATTGTGATACTGAAATCGTTATGAACCATCAACAATTACATTTAAAAAGCATCTTACCTAAA
>JBBPCY010000136.1:1520301-1531206 GCA_037974405.1 Brachyalestes nurse
TAAAGAAAATGTAAAGGTAAACCCGTATTCGCCTCTTTTCAAGGTAAACCCGTCTTTTAATTTAAATTTCCCGCCAAGATATGCAACTCGGAAGGTTGCGTGACAAAAGTATTGGGACCTGGTTTTCGCAGAATAAAACCTGATCTAATCGGGTTAAAAATACAAATGAGGGCTCGTTGGAAAGGTCTCCTGGAGCTCTACTGAACTGTGGAGTTTGAAGTGTCTGAATTCTTTCCCCACCGAGATCTGCAGCTCAGAAGGTCGCGGAACAAAAGTATTGGGACACCGCGGCAAGGTGAACGGGTCCCTTTGTGTGAAAACATCCAGAAAAAATATATTTATTGCCACAAAAAAGCAAAAAAAGGTGGATTATATTTGCAGTTTCCACGTTATTGTGGGGATTTCCGCGTGAAACTAAGAGTTCGGTTCTCAAAAAAAATCCGCAACTCCTGATCCACGTAAAACTGGGGGATTACTGTATATGTAAACTTATATGTATGTATGTACACACTGAGTATATGTATGTATTTATGTACAGAGCAGATATATTAATATATGTAGGAACACTGTGGATATATATATATGAACAGGTATGCAAAGGAATGACAGGCATTGACAAAAAATGCACATTTATAAATTTTATTTTTCACCCAGTAATAATATAATATTCCACCCCAAAAATTGCACAGGTTGCAACAGAAAATTGCACTCAGGAGAAAGTAACAGAATGGTATATTACAGTCTAAAGTGTTTTTCCAATGGCTTAAAACTGCATTGAGGCTTTAAAAGGTGTGGGTAAAGAAATAGGTAAATCTCTCATTTACATCCTGAAAACCAGCAGATAATCTGAAAACAAGGAGATCCTCAATGGGAGCTGGGTCTGAGCGCTGGAAAGCCCACAAGCAGAAATCAGCTCCCTCTCTCTAAAAAAAAAAGACAAAACTAATATACAGTGAATGCGTTTGTGATCTGTAACCTTTTTTTTGTCCACCTTCGGTTTCTGAAGCTCACAAACATCTGTTTGACCTAAATCCAGTGTCTGTTATGTGTTGTAAAAGTTATCTTTAACCAGTCAATCTGTCAGTATGTGTATTTTCTACAGCATAAGAAGAAGAAAGAAGCAGCGTGAGCTAAGGTGGGTGTATTCTGTTCCTAAAATTTTGGAGACACCTACTTTTTCAATTAATACTTTATTCTCCATTTAATATACTGAAAATGTTTTGTACACATAAAAAAGCTATTTTCTATTACTACACTAGGCTATAAATATAGTAAAGTACACTAAAATACATGAAAGTACCAGAGAATGACACTGTCTTCCTCAAAATTCATGTAATATGTAGATCGGAGACTCTGGCGATTTGTAAAAAAGGGTCTCCATACTTTTGATGGACGGTGCAGTGTGTGTGTGTGTGTGTGTGTGTGTGTGGCTACTGTGTTGTGTTTGGCTGTCACTGCAGATGAAGAGAGATGAAGTGATCCGCCAGCAAGGCTCTGGATGGAGAAAGCAGATTCAACACACGATTCTCCTTCTTTCCCACATGTTCTCCTGTTCTTTCCTTCTTCTTTCCCTTTTTCTTGGGCAGGCCCATTTGCTGGCACGCAGAAGAAGGAGACCCATGGGGGTGTTTGTGTGTGGAGGTGAAGGCAGAGATTTAGGAGGCAGAGACGGAGATTTTTTAGCGAAGTTTTCGACTGAAGTAAGAAAGTATATGCACCAGTAAACATTCAAATCATTCATAAATATGATCAAAGCACAGTCAAACCTGGTAAAGGATATTATTCTAAACTTATTATAATATATACAAACGACTGACATGCAACAATTCATTCTGTTACAGCGCAATCGCTACTGGGGTTGCGGGTATCTATACCAGGGTCTACGGACACTTACACACACACACACACACACACACACACACCTACAGTCAATTTATAATCCTCAATTCACCAGACTCATGTCTTTGGACTGTAGGAGAAACCAGAGACCCGGAGGAAACCCAGGCCATCATGAGGAGAACATGCAAACTCCACACACACACACACACATACACACACACACACACACACAAACACACAAAAGACCAGGACCCGGATTCAAACCCCCAACCCTGTTTGAGGCAACAGTGCTACCCACTGCACCACTGTGGGGCTACATGCAACAAAAAGAAAAAGAAAAAGAAAAAGCGATATCACAGGCCATCGCAAGTAATATTATTATTCAAGTAAGGGCACTTTTAAAAAGTGTACAACGTCGTGTTTGTTTTTATTGAGTGAAATAACTGTGTCTTTTGACTGTTGTACTGTTTCTCACACAACACTACAAAATTGTGTAAAGCGTATAGTTTTGTGTTCATTTGTATTGAATGAAATAACTGTATTTATTGACTTATACTGTTTCTCACATAACATGAGGCTCTGATAAACACGTGGCTCTGATGGGGGGGGGTTGTCAGTTTTTTTTTTAAATATTGTTCCTTCCCCAGTCCAAATGTATGGAAATTAAATTAAGAACGGTATGTTTTTGTGATGTCACAAAAGCAACTGCATTTTCAAACATCCTCCTTACTCAGCTTGCGGCGGTTTACGGCCCTTTAAAAAGTAAGAAACTCATGAGTGTTAACAGCAGTCATCCGCACAATCTGAAGATACGGAATCCCTCCTGTGGTCTTTCCTCACACTTTCTCCCACGCTCATCAGTCTTCCCTCATCTGGCAGGCCCACTGGAGAACATAGGGAAGAAGGAGGAGACCCGTGAGGGCGTTGTGCGGAGGGGGGAGGCGGGTAGAGATGTATGGAGCATTGTGAGAAGGTTTATGTAAAGTCTTGAGTAATATGTGGAGATATGGAGAATGAGATGTCAGGAGGTTTCTCTCCTGCTGGAAAAACAAACTTGCACTTCAATTAATCACATGGCCGTCCGTCCTCAGACACTCATCAGCAGAACCGTCCCACACATGCAGATACGCGGCGTACACACACGTACACACACGTACACACATGAGCGTTCTTTCGTTCTTCACACACTGGCCATCCGTAACGGCCAGCTGTTTTCTCTGGCTCCCCCGAGGCCTCTCCCCACCCTGCTAGTATTATTCAAACCTGGGAGTGTTTAACTCATAGGGGCTTCACTATCTGCTCCTCAGAGAAAGAGAGAGAGAGAGAAGAGATAAAGAAAAAAAAAAGAACAGCAGGAGACTGAGAAAGAGAGACTAAGAGAAGAAAGCTGAGGGATGAATGATGAAAAATAAATCAAACCGAACTAACTCAGTCTTATAAATGTTTAATGGACTATGATTGACCCCCAAAAAGGTGAGGGAAAAGCAAAGTGGTTCAAAACTGTGTCTCAAAGTCATAAAGCTGGTGTGAGCAGCCCAGCCCTAATTCACACTACGCCGGTTAAAAAGGCTCCGTTTCTCAAATATTCCAGTCAAAATGTAAATCAGACATTCAAAACACTGATGAAATCAGAGCATTGTAGTGGAAATTGACCTTTTTTTTATTAACCAGAGGATGAGTTTCTGTCTGCTGTTTTAAAGATGAGAACATGAAGTGCTTAAATCAAGTTAAAAGAAATGAAGATCCACCGTACCACAGATCCACTCAGGGGACGTGTGCTCGCCGCTTTTTTAAAGCGCAGCCTGTTCAAAGTCTTTTGTATAGTTGGGCTGAAACTTGCCCAAACAAGTTTAATAAGAGCGTTTCTGCACTAGAGCTTTTCTCCGGCCCCGGGACCGTTTGCCATGGCAGTTTGTTACGCTTCACTTCAACAAACCATGCTCCCGGCACTGCTCGTCTAGTAACAAATATATTTATTCATCTAGTACTATTTATTATTTTGCAAAAACAGCCAAAAAAAAAAAGAATTAACGAATGGAGCTCTATTTATACTTTACTGCAATATTATCCATATGGTGCAATATTACTAATTCTGTAAGGTTTACCTCCCTTTCCCACTTTACTGTTACATTTACGGCATTTATCAGACACTTTTATCCAAAACGACTTCCATTCCCTACCTACAGGGGGCAGTCTCCCTGGAGCAACTTGGGACGCTCTGGGACCCACTGGCGGTAAGCTGAAGGTAGGATTCGAACCTATGACCTCTTGGTCCAGAGGCAAGTATCCCACCCACTGAGCTACCACCACCCCCCATTTTTTTTGTATTGTCTCACGTCTACACCTGATCCACACTGCTGTTGCTGTTACTCTGTTGTACCGTCTATTTATTGTACTGTTTCTGTCATTCATTGCATTTTCATTGCTGTAGCCGCTTCCTGTGCAATAATCATACTTATGGTGAAATATCAGTCGTTCTGGAACGTTTACAGAGCGTCCACACTATACTATTACATTACTGTTACATTGCTGTTGTGTCTATTTTATTGTCTGTATTGCTTCTGTTGTAACTGTTGTAACACTCTCTTGAATGTTGAATGGTACAATATGTTACTCTGTGGTTTGTGAAGAAACATTTCATTACATTATTTAAATGTTCGCAGCTCCTGATGAGAATAAATTAACCCAGTTAGCCCTGAATTTATTGGAAGTGATCCATGATTGAGAAGAAATTCTCCCATGTCAAAATCGACCTGGAATAACAAGCCCCTCTATTGAATGAGCTCATAACTGGTCCGGGGTGCAGACTCGAGTATACAGGGCAAGGGCGATAAAGCTTTTTACAGAAAGGTTTGCTCTTCAGTCCCCCTAGCTGCTGCACAGAATTGTTGTAACTGATGAGAGTTTTGTGGTGAGGAAACGGAGGGAGGGGTCCAAACAGCGGTGAAAGCAGAAGCTGAATGCTGCCTCTCTTTATTCTAATGCACTACAAGTTTACAAGAGCTGTGACATTACAAAATACTGATCCATCACATGACCCAATAAACGTGAATAGCACAAAATGATTTAATTTATTCTCACATTATCTATTCCACTTTAGTAGCTGGTAAATTGGATCTCTGTTAAATAGGAATGAATTTAATGCAGCTTTCAGGCCTGACCGGAACCCAACTCAAACCCAACTCAAGCCCAAATGGCTGAAGGGCTCCGGTTAATGTGTAGTTGAAAAGAAGACATGCCAGTCTATAAGAGCTCAAAATGTTATCACAAGCTCCCCACTGAGCGTGACCAGTATGCCTTTTATCTGTGATATATAGTCCTTTTAATAAAACTACTCCATCTACTCCATCAGACTCTCATCTAAGAGAACTCCAAAATTAACAAATCGGTCTTTAGCGTAGGTTCAAAATTATTGTATTTTCCGTGCTTGTTAACATATTGCGGCCGTTTCCCTTCAACTGAAGAAAGTTTCTGTCTATAAAACGTCTCTTTAAAGAGAACTCCTCTGGCAGACAGCCACACGCTCACTAATTATCCTGAATGTAATTAGTTTGCTTTTCTCTTTCTGCTTCCACCCTTTTCTTTTGGTTTCCATCCATTCCAATTAATTTCTCTTCATTAGTTACAGCAGTGTCAGCCTGACAGTTTGACTAAGTGGAAATGCAGACAAAACAAAGACAAATGCAAATGCATCGCTCTTTCTCCCTTTCTCTTTATATTGACAAATTCTTTTAATGTCCTGAGGCTGCCAATAGTTACCAAGGTACACGAGTGAATGGCAGGGCTGAGCCCATAAAGGAACACTCGAAATCCTGTCGCTGCGCCCAAGCGTAATTAAACATTAGTTCCAAATGTGGCAGTACCTCCAGCCGTATAAACTCGGAACCACAGATTCAGGTTGTTTTGGAGCCCGCAAGCCTGCTAAGAAAGTCAGTTAGCATGGCGCTAGCACGCCTATTAGAATGGACTCCAATCCAACGAATTAGCCAATAGTTCCAAACAGAGCACGGCTTTTAGACTTATAAAGATGTGACTTAAGCCTAAGATTTAGGAGTGCTCTGATCTAACAAACACCAAAGAAACCACTTATTTGGCGTATCATGCCTATTTACATATTTGCATTAACATGATTTATGCGTAGATTCTGTGGACGCGGAAATCTGTAATAACACTTTCTAGGGACATCACCAGGGCTCTCAAGGTTTCCAAAAACCTGCGCGTGAGATTTTCGGGATGTGCTGGCGAGCGTTGAGCGAGAGGGGGGGTTTGTTTGCTGCTTCTTCATTTACCGAGAACTGCTGCATCATTAGGTTCGCCACCTACCGTTGAGGGTGGTGCAGCCTAGATCCGATAGAGAAAACAGACTTCCGGCGTGAGAAATCGGAGGTATGGCGTGTGAGCGTGTGAAGACAGTCAGATGTGTGTGTCTCACGCTTATTGCGTGAGAGTTGAGAGCCCTGAACATCATGTCCAACAATGAGTAACTTAAAGTTCTCTGTATCATTAGCCTTCGGCTTGTACTGCAGCCAAAGGTCTCACATCTTTAACGATGAAATTAACAAGCAGATCTGTTATCTGCTGTTTTTTCTTAACAGTCAGAGGCTTTTCTGTAAAGCTACTCTCTCCTCTGGACTGGACGACTCCCTGTAGTGCAGCTTCACCCATGTTAGCTAGCGGATGCTGTTTCAGATGCCGGAACTTTTATTGTACTTTAACACCGACGTGCAGGTTGCGCAGGTCACCGTGCTATTCGTGTGTCTAGAGTGAAGTATCTCCACACATGTGATGTGTGTCTGACTCCTACTGCCTCTGCTGCTGTGTCTCTCATCTTGTTGTGGTTTTGTGTTTAGATTCCCCTCGTGCCAACGTTACCGCCCTTTTAATGAAGGGATTGTAATAATTAGTTAAACCAAGGAATGCGTGTCAGCGTCAGCCAAACAGAGGCAGAGATTGCAAGAGAGAGGGAAAAAACACACAATTTGTCGACTTCTCTTAGGGGTCGTTGACTTCTGACGTCAACGCAGTGACAAATCGGCTTTTCTGTTAATGCCCTACTACTGTGCACTGAAAATAAACATGAACAGTTTATTGGTGTGCGCTCAGACAATGGGAACAGTAGTGAAATGCTACATTTTGTGCTGTTTTACTACCTGATAAAAGTTCCTATCATGCATTTGTTAACATTTTAAGAATTTGTTTGTTTTGGCGTGTTTTTGTTTTTTTTTGGTTTTGTTTTGTTTAGGCTGTCATCCTCTGCCCCATTACTTTATAAAACCCAGCTACAATGTTCTTCCACACTCACACTGCTTCATTTGGTTTATCAATTCCTTTTCTGAGTATTCTGAAACTATAAATGGCACAGTGGCACTTTTACTTTTCTGATACTGGCACTGGCTGATAATTACTAATATAAATTACTCACATGGCCAGGTCTGAGGTCAGATCTGAGCCACTTGGTCATATGGTACAGGTTTTAGGGCACAGGTTTGTTCACACTAATAGATTTCATAGGTAAAAATTTTGAGCAAAAAATCTGAATTGAACAGTAATTGTACTGTAATAGAATTGTAATATGAACGTAGCCTAAAAGTAGGCCATCATGCTAAAACCATTTAAACCGACTCAGAGCCCACAGTAAGAAATACACAGCTAATTACATGACATTACACAAGGGGTGTGATATTTGAGACTAAATTCATTATCGGAAATGATCTGATTTGTTCTTTTTATACTCAGTCCAGAATTTCTGCTGATATCGACCCGATGCCAGGACCCAGATCAGTGCCATCTCTGTCTGAAACCACTGCCAGCATTAGAATGTCAGTGCCTGTGGGGCCAATGGGCTCCGGTCTTGATTGTATACAAGCTTGAGTGTATACAAGCTAAAAATCAAGTATGAGAACTATTTCATTGTGTTAAAATACACATTAAACACTGAAACTGAAATCGTAAGTACTTTATAATCCCTCTCTTAGTCTCTCTTTCTTTCTCTCAGATGCCAAACGAGTGTGAGTGAGAGCATGCGTGACAAAACTGCTCCCACCCAGTCCTGGCATTCACGAAAGATTGTGAACCTCTTAAGTCTGTTTTTCCTTTGGACAAGGCAGAAAAAAAATGAGACAGGGTTAAAGAGACTTGGAGAAAGGCGCAGAATGCAGAATGAAGAGAGATAATGAGGGAGCATCTCTGTACTTGTCTTGCTCTGCTGTTTCCAGATCTCTCCTCGCGAGCGTTGGCCTGTATGGGAGAGGAGAATGGGGGGCTTTGTGGAAAAGGATTCCTCACGTTCCATCTTCACTTTAAACTAAAGAACCTGAGAGCCCTACAGCTTGCCAGTGTCCAATCAGCTGCACTTAAAAATGGAACAACGGCACCAGCCTGCCAGCGAAGCTGAAATCAGAGGAGAGAGAACGAGCTCCACCACGCTGATCTAGTCGCGTCCACAGATCTACCTGTCAATCTCAGTGGTAACATTACACAGCTGCAGCCCGCAGCTGGAATGCTGATACTGCTGACTCTCCAGCAGTCCCTCCGAGTGTCTGCTGTAAACATATGTCAGTGCAACAGTAATCACACCCTTCTGTTCAGATAACATTTTGAGGAAAGGTAGGGTTGATACAGCAAAAATATCACGATATTTGGAAGTATTCTGACGGTACATAATAAAAAACCCAGTCATTCTAAAGCTGGAACAGAGAAAATGCACCAGCAACACGGCAGTTGGGATGGGTATCAGTAGGCTTTTACTGATGCCATTACATTAAATTCATTTGGAAGACGTTTTTATCCATAGCGACTTACAATACGAGGAAACACTCCAATTTCAAGACAGTGTGAGAACCAGAAGAAAGTGCTAAAATCTTTTTATAGGAGTAGAGCAAGGATATAATGCATCAGGAGAGAAGATATTCTCAAAATAGATGAGTCTTGAGAAGTTAGAGAGGGATTCCGCTGCTCTGGTCGGGTTAGGCAGCTCATTCCACCAGCGGGGAACCACAGAAGAGACCAGTCTGGACTGGGTTTACCTTGTGTGTAGGGATGGCAGAGCCAGGCGATGCTCCTTGGAGGAGTGGAGGGACTGAGTAGAAACAAAAGGCTGAATGATGGGATTAAGGTGGTTTGGTACAGACCCAGATGTCACTCTGTAGGCAAGAGTTAGTGACTTGAATTTGCTTATCGCTGATGATACTTATCAATACTGATACTACTCCCTAAATTGGTGTCAAATAAAAACATCGCTTGAAATGATGTGAAAAGCTATAACTGCTATTTTAATACTATTTTTCTGAGAAATAACAAGCTCAATGGTTTCCTGAGTTTTCTTTATAATGAGAGAGAAGACATTCCTACAAATGTCTGGTGATGTGATGTGCAGAGTGTCACTCCTGTCCATCTCACCGATCCAGTCTAGCATAAACCATTTTAAAATGACAGCTATGTTAGAATGTATTAATGCTCCATAGGTACTCATAGCTTGGTTAGTTTAAATGATTAAATGCGTTTTTTGCTAAATATTTACATTTAAGGGGTAGTTACCTCACATAAGTGGTATAAAATCAGCGTAGGCTTGTTTTGTTAAAAGCAAAAAATATTACGTATTTCAAAGACCTTTTATACTCAACTATACAGGGGGTCCTCGGGTTACAACAGTCTCGACATACGACGTTTCGAGTTTACGGTGCTCACTCTCACTCCTACTCGACTTACACTGTTAGCCTCATACTTCCGGACCATGTGGGCAAACTAGCTTGTTTGCATGCGGCGGAAGAATACGCAGAACGCGGCGTGTGAGTGAGGGAGCTTTCCTTTTTCTGTGGCTTAGTTGTGTTTTTATGAACTGTGTTAGGATTGGTAAGTGACTCAGACTAGGGTGTGTTTCGACTTACACCACATTTCGGGTTACATCACTGTCGAAGGAAAGGATCTGTGGTGTAATTCGAGGACCCCCCTGTATATCAAAGAAAAATATCCTACTTCTAACTATTTTCTGTAGAGTTCGTCCTTATTCTGAGGAGGGAGAAAACTGGATTTCCCATAATGTCCAAAAGAATATGATACAAGTATAAACTGAAGCAATCCAATTACAGTGCACCTTTCACTAAACCACAGTCTTAAAAACTGGATGTTCAAATAGGAGCTGAAACTAGGCAAATGCACCACTGACAAGATTTTCATCCCAAACAAAAACGATGATGATGAAGTGTGAAATCTGACCCTTTCCTAAGCAGGCGACGTAGATGTGATTTCGTATAATACACATTCATTTTCTTAGAATATTTTAACCTATTTAAAAGTGCCCCCTATTGTTCCTTAACCTAAGTACTAATATAGTGGACTTTTAATTAAAGCTTCTGAACTATTTAGCTGTGAATAAAACAGTGTAATGCTCAGCTAATTGTGGCTTATTGCTTTAATCTTCACGCAAGTGAAACAGCGGTTCCTTCTCTCCCTGTACTGTCACTGGTTGTCTGGTGCCACTGGGCCGTGTGTGCAAATAAATTAACCACATTCCTTCTGCATCATTTATTAGCTAGTCTAAATTAGCCAGCAAATGCTAACACTGCATAAATAGTCTGTCGACCTGTCGACCTGCCACAGTCACTACAAAACCAAACATCCTCATTTTAACCCTTAAAATTACCTTAATTTCCCATACAGGAAATGAAGGAAAATTAAGGGACAAAGTGCACAGATTATGGTGATTAAGTAGTAAAACTACTGAAAACTTGCCCTTACTTTTTCAAATTTGCCCCAAAAATAATAGAACCTGAATCAACGCCTTCAATTTAAGATGAAGGGGTTTCACACTCATGCCTTAAATCTATTTTAATTAACAGCCACTTAATTCAAATGAAGGGGTTTGGTGAACAGTAATCCGCCGTGAAAAGTGTTCCAAGAGCACCCACGTAGTGAAAACCGTGTTGTGTTTTGGTTAATAAAAATGGCTAAAAATGTCTATTAAAAATGCCCACATATATGCTCCCAGAATACTTTAATTTCATTTTAAACTCAGTTTAATGCATTACCCTTAAAGAAAATGTAAAGGTAAACCCGTATTCGCCTCTT
>JBBPCY010000136.1:1539097-1549401 GCA_037974405.1 Brachyalestes nurse
AGAGAGAGAGAGAGACAGAGAGAGAGAAAGAGAGAGAAAGAGGGAGAGAGAGAGAGAGAAAGACAGACAGAGAGAAAGAGAAAGAGAGAGAGAAAGAGAGAGAGAGAAAGAGAAAGAGAGAGAGAGAAAGAGAGAGAGAGAGAGAAAGACAGAGAGAAAGAGACAGAGAGAGAGAGAGAGAGAGAGAAAGCCAGAGAGAGAGAAAGAGAGAGAAAGACAGAGAGAAAGAGAGAGAGAAAGAGTCAGAGAGAGAGAGAGAAAGACAGAGAAAGAGAGAAAGAGAGAAAGAGAAAGAAAGAGAGAGAGAGAAAGACAGAGAGAGAGAAAGAGAGAGAAAGAGAGAGAGAGAGAGAAAGACAGAGAGAAAGAGTCAGAGAGAGAGAGAGAGAGAGAAAGACAGAGAAAGAGAGAGAGAGAGAAAGAGAAAGAAAGAGAGAGAGATGTGTTGAAATGTTAACCCTCTTTTATTGACATTCAAATCCATCTTTCAGGTACTTGCTATGCAAATTGGTGCGCTGTCCGCACACGGTATCATTTTCATCCATCAAATGGAGAAATGCCCCCAGCTTCCAGAACGCCACTATTAATATCGGAAAATTAAAGCGAAAAAGGTTTGACCAAAGGCTGACCTTTCCTAGCGCGGCACTTCGGAGGCCCGTGGTCAGAATCCTGAGACAAAAGCCGACACAGTGGCTCTCAAACTTTGAAACGTATCGTGCGGTTTTCTGCTGTTAAGCAGATCTCTGAATAACAACGGGCGGTCAACGCATTCTGCGTTCAACAATAGAGTCAGAAACCCACGGTGGTAGACACGGCACACGCCAGGCTGCCAGGTACCAATAAAATGGTGAGCCACTCAGAGGAGGTTGGCCGCTGATTGCTAGCAGAACGCTGGCCTTTTTCTTTTCTCGATAAGGTTTTCAATAGCGCGGAAAGCAGTTGTTAATTAGTCGGAAATTTTTGTCGGTGGCAAGGCACATCTGCGCCGTTGAATCATCCAATGGCGAATACATGTGCTTGGCACTGGCTCTGACTCCACCATCGTTGGATCTCCACCAAACCCGGGCTGTGGAGCTGTCACTCAAGAGCCGAGGAGAACAAGGAAGCTTAGGAGAGATTAGTGGAGAGCCGAAACGAAAAGCCTGACACATTTAAGAGGAAATTCTGATTGGCATCTCACTGGGAAACATTTAAAGGAAGGCAGCGGCTCTCATTCGACAGCGAACACGTTGACATGTTGACTCAGTGGTTAGCACAGAGCAGGGGTTTGTTTTTCTCAGGTACCTTTTCTACAGCATTTCCATGTTTCTGTGTTCCTTGTCCACTCCTGTTGATCTTCTTTGTCTTGTATCATTACAGTGTACCAGGGTCACACCTTTAGCCCAGGAACTCTTGTTCTTTCACATCTAAAAAACACTGGGAGTGAAGCTAGTGCCTAATGTATTTCAAAACAAAGTATTAACAGATAAAAAAGAGGGTAGGAAAATTATTATAAATGGCTCCGTAATTATACGTAAATGGGGTTTTTCCACGGTTCAGGAGACTGAATAAAAACATAATAGAAGGAAGGGACATTTTATCTGGCCTAAATGATACGAAGCAATTTGAGAGCAGATACCGACTGAGAGCACGACTGACTAACGCAGCCAAGGAGGGAGGGGATGGGGAGAAATCATTTAAAGAGTGAAAAGCCCCGGTTCGTTTGAACAGAGAGCCCTCCGTTTTCTCATTTGGAGATATGAAATCTATTCTGAAGCCGGGACTATAGCACAGACTGCTCTGCACTTTAATAGGTTTGATGGCTGGCAGTCAGATGTGAAGAGCAAGGCTGTGAACCTAAGTGACTTCTCCATCCTGTAGTTGCAGAGTTAAGAAAGATTCAAGGCCTGTAATGACAGCAGTTTGTGGATACCCCGGTTTTGAAGGTGTCATCTGAAAAGAGGGTTGTTATATCATTTCTGAACCTTCTTTCCTAATCTGGATAACACTTGATTGTTTGATTATTTACATTTGCAAATTTACTTAAGAAAATGACCAAGCACTTGCAAAAGTAAGTTGCATTTTCTATATCTTCATTTTAGTTTTATTTAGATTTAAGATTTAACATTTAGTTATAGGTTTAACATTTAGATTTAGATTTAACATTTAGATTTAGACTTAACATTCATATTTAACATTTAGATTTAGATTTAACATTTAGATTTAAGACTTAATGTTTAGATTTAGATTTAACATTTAGATTTAACATTTAACATTTAGATTTAACATTTAGATTTAAGATTTAACATTTAGATTTAAGATTTAACGTTTAGATTTAGATTTAACATTTAGATTTAAGATTTAACATTTAGATTTAAGACTTAACATTTAGATTTAACATTTAACATTTAGATTTATATTTAACATTTAGATTTATATTTAACATTTAGATTTAAGATTTAACATTTAGATTTAAGATTTAATATTTAGATTTATATTTAACATTTAAATTTAACATTTAACAATTACGCAGCAAATGAAAAATGTACCAAAACTGGACACTGTTTTTTAACACCTTTTTAAATGTGTGAAAACTGTGTGAACATTGCGCTAAATGAGGAAAAAATGGCACCTCTAAATTTGTGAAGCTGTTTTTACAAACGGCATCCCATATATTCCTGGAGACCATAGAGAACACATTCATTCCTCTTCAGTTGATCATTCATTTACTGGGACTCCACAGATGTGTACTCTGAACAATATTTATAATATTCAAATCGCAATAGTAAAATCTCACATTTTTTGGGGGGGTATTAAATAAAACAGCTATTTTTCCATTGTTGATGTGACTCCTGGTTCTTTTCACAACTACTGTAAAGTCGGTAGATTCCTCTAAAATGAATCTAACATAGAACTGTTGACTTTGCTTACACCTGAATGACTGAATTATGCAGAAAGTTACAATAATCAGTACGATTCTCTTTTAAATAGCAAGAAACTGTATCACTTGGTAGTTGGTATTAGTTAAAAGCAACAGGGTCCACATCCCAACAGCAGTGCAGGGATCTCATCTATCTGTGTAATCACATCAATTAGGATAAAATAGGTAAAAGCCATCAAATCGTGTGATGAGTCAACATGATATCATCCCCGGTGTACTTTAAATGCACTGCATCATTTACTAATGAACCTGAAGGAGCCCCGTGTAGTTTAATTCTGACAGTTATCACCACTGCAATCAATCAAGCCACCGTTCTAATTAGTGTTAACAGTCAAGGCGGCACTGTGATTAGTTCTAGCTGATTGGAGTTGTATTCGAACCCCATCTGCCAGCCACACTTCCCCGTAAAACCTGATCTGGATTAAAGCTTTTCTCTTCTCACAGCTTCCCAGCTTTCTCACATCTCTGAGCACTGTTTGATACCAAACCTTGTGTCAATCATTCCTTTTCTGTTTGTTTCCACCAAATAACCAACTGAAATGAATCTAGGGAACAAAATCTAAACATAACTTTGTAATTCAGTTTTCATCTTCTCTGTATATCATGAGAGAGAGAGTCATACGAGTCGCATCACATGCAAGCAAAATATCAGCAAACAGAACCAGATAGTAGTCGATTACGGAAATGCAATTTGAGATTACTCTCTTAATTACCGTACTGCGGTGAAGAACCTTTCCTAAAACTAAAAGGAGTGGTTTTCCCAGACAGGGATTAAACCTTGCCTTGGACTGCATTTGCCATTTACTGGAAAAACTCCACTGCAAAATCCTGTGTACTCCAGGACTAGGCCTAATCCCTGCCTGGGAAAGCATCCAGTAATAAAAGTTCTTCACATGTGCACATATTTGCAAAAAATACAACAAATGTTTTCTCAAAGACCCTTCACTAAAACACATTTTCAGAGAACCAAAAAGTTGCTCTACGCTGCCGTGCCAAAGAACCCTTTTTAACGAGGGTGGCATTCAATTTATCATGCTATACCCAGACATTTCTATTGTAGCTGGGGGATTAGCTCCCAAGGAGAGAAAACAGCAGGAAGCTCTTCCCCTCTGGACCTGAATCGCCCAAGGTATGAAATCGGTGTTATTGGACCATTGTGAAATTATGTTATGGGAGGCTGTGTTTCTGGCAACGCTGTGATCCCTTCTCTGCCCATTAGAGACGGTGGCCTGTGTTCATCTTAACCTCAGAGCGGAAGCAGAGGCTCCACTCTAATAAACATTAGCTTCACTCACGGTAAAGAGCTCAAGCCTGCCAGCAATCTGCAGATACAGCCAGCTCAGGACGCGGGCCTGGGCCCAAGCCTTCACAAAACTCTTAGAGCTCATTTCACAGCGCTAAAATGTATTATCTCTTGTCTTCATGCTGTCTGGAGGGCCTGGGAGACACTTTTTCGGAGCGGTAATCGATAGTGAGAAGAGTCCTGCCCGAGTGGAGGCCTTTTTCCACAGCCCAAAGCTACCTTAACGGAATTTGCTTCAGAGCGGGTAGCAATGTGGACAACTGGAAAGTCACAATACGGCTTGAAGGAGGATAACAGAAATAGATGAAGGCCCAGAGCCAAAAGGATCCTTCTCCACAGTGTTGTGCCAGTTCACACTGAAAAAGAACTAGTTCAAAGTTCAGTTCATTCAAATAAAAATGAACTAATTCACGTTCACAGTTATTTTTTTACATTTTGATTGAACCAAGTTCACATCTCAAAAATGAACTAGTTCGCATTCGTTCGTTAGTTTTTTGGGGGTTTTTTATATCAAATTCGTTCATTCATTTTTTTGGGGTGGGTTGTGTTTATTCTTTAGTTTTTTGTTTTACATTTTCAATTCAACGTCCTTCTATCTGAACCTCAATCAATCTTCTTCTATCCGTCATACCACTGAACAATCACAGACCTAAGTTACATTAAAAAACTAATTTAGAGGTTGAGAATAGATCTTACCACTCAAGCAAGCATCATGTTATGCTGAAAGTGAAAAAAACGAGGTGCAGGTACACTGTACGGTTTATGGAAATTTTATTCAGACAATATTAACACAAAATATAAACAAACCGTGTTTGCCTGAAATGCAACATTCAAACAATATCTTTTAAAGTGCTCAAAAAAAGAACAAAACTAAAAGTAAACAAAACGTGTGGTTTTCCTTCTAAATCTTCACCGATTTCTTCAAGAAATGGACTCAAATATTTAAAGAAATTGCTTCTGCAGAGGCGTCCGACCATCAGCCTGTAATCAGCAACCGTAAAACGTGAACTGCGTTCAGTCTCGCGAGAGTGACGTCACTCACGTCCCCGTTCAGAATCTGTGAACTGATTCATTCAGTTCAGCGTTCGCGAAAAATAGGAACGTGTTCATTGAACGCCATTCATTGAACACGTTCGTGCACAACACGGCCTTTAGGCATCTTTACACATAAACTGCTTGGTAAGAGCCGCTGAATTCCTGGACCGGCTACAGCGCTGGACTCTGAATCAGAAG
Organism: Brachyalestes nurse; assembly: GCA_037974405.1. Classification (NCBI taxonomy): domain Eukaryota; kingdom Metazoa; phylum Chordata; class Actinopteri; order Characiformes; family Alestidae; genus Brachyalestes; species Brachyalestes nurse. The sequence continues at coordinate 1,544,554 of JBBPCY010000136.1, forward strand.
ATCCAGGTTATTTTTGTACATAAAAGCAATGTCTGGGCGTCTCCAAACACTGGTTTTATAGCAACCATGCAATCACACTTCACGTTTTCTCACAGAAATCTAAAAATCCAGCATCAAGTTGAATCTTTTAGCTTCAGCTTGTTTATGTTTGCCCGTTTCACAAAATGTGACAGGCAAATGCCCTACACTTAACATGTCACCAGAGTAGACAAACAACAATGTAAACAGATCCATTCTGTGTGGGAGAAAAATACCACACTGGTGGTAAACCATGCACTACAGCCGGCCCACAACACCACTGTTATGCAACAGGACGACAGAGTGGTCAGCGCCACCTCACCCAGCTGCTGAAAGCTTCTCTGTGTCTTCAGTGTGCCTCACCACCCAACAGCACATTCAGCTCAGCCCTCCGAGAGATAACGTCACTGGACGGAGAGAGAGAGGCCGATGTACTTTTCTATCAGTCATTTTTATCAGACATGGTGAGAGGAGTGTTGTCTGTCCACAGCACATCATTCATCACAAAACAAACGTCTGTAGACATAGCAAATGATAACTGCATGGCTCAGTAGATACTGTTTTGCATTTCAGGCCTGTTCAAGTGCTTCGCTGGGACTTTAGGGTGGTTCCATGAAGGCCCGAGAGTCCTTGGGAGATGAATGATGATAGCGTCAGGCAGGGACAGCCGAGTTTATATATCCCTCACAAGCAGGGCAGAGAGTGGAGCGGGAGGAGGCCTTAAAAGGCAACGTGAGCCCAAAATGGAGACGAGAGCACAGTGCCAAGCATTAGATGAATGACTACTGCACTGACTCAGTTTTACATGCCCAGTGACAGATCTGTACAGAAGAAACAGCGGTGCTGAAACACTTAATATCAGTGTAGTTTCTAAGAAACTGTTTCCACAGTGTTCAGAAATCTAGACACTTTAAAATGCAGAAGAGAACAATAAGGCCTGGGTCAAATTACATGTTTTATTGATTTTCCAAGTTAAAATAAATAAACATCCTGTGGGGCGCACAACCCCTTGAAGGACCAATGTAATGCCGATACTGTAATGATGGCACAGTTACTTTTGTCCATATAGTGTATGTTATAGGTGCCGGAACCATCATAGCAGCTTTCATGACTGTATTGGAGTAGTTTCATCCACAGAGAACAAACTTCAGCACATTTTAGAGCACATTTACTGAGATTTACTAAATTTAACACACTGGGAAAATAAATAAACCATAAAACTGTCTGCCCTGTGATGGACTGGTGACAGAGTGTTTCCCCACCTTTGGCCCTGAGACTGCCGGGACAGGTTCCTGCAACCCTGATGGAGAAGCGGCTCAGATAACCTATGAATGAATGAATGAAATACGCAAAAGATTGCCACAAATTATACTTGATACAAGGGTAAAATATAGTTTTCTCCAACATTCAGCAAACAGTGTGCATTAACATTTGCAAAGCAAGTGCCTTATTTAAGTTTAATAGCTGTTGAGGATGTTTACACATTTGCACACAGAAAATCAACAGAAACTTTCTGCCTACAGCAGTGTGTGGAGTGGAGTCTAGGGAAACAGATTCATTATTGTTGAAGGGAAATGCATAAACTTTTCTACCATATTAACAAATGCTCTACACATTCTTAAGAGAGAACTATTTAGAGAATGTATGGCAGAAAGGTCAAAACTTTTTCTCAAGCCTGCTGTGTTGGATGTATTTGTCCTATATCTTTGACCAGAGGGGAGGAATGCGAAGTCAGTCCTGCGGATGTTCAAGGTTCTGTACAATAACAGGTCATTTCCTTGTTGTGGCTGCAGAAATAAGGTCAGATAGCTCGACTGTAGAAAGACTGACTGTAAAGTGAGATTTCAGTTGGTGTTTATTCCGGTTTGGGACGGACAGTAAACTGAAGAACTATAATTTCGCATAATAAGACTTGATGTCATTTTGAATGCTGTGACTTCCGGATTGATTGTTATCTAATTTAATGGAGTGCTGCGGGATTCGCCTGCTTCAACCAGCTTTTCTCTCTCCATGAATGATGGATGGAACAGTTCTGGTATTCTGTAAGATGGCAAATGAACAGCTATTCATGAGTGAAATTAGAGAAAGTTCCTCTCTCTTATGACGAGGATGGATGTGCATATTTCAAATACACAGCAATAGAGGACTGTACTTTTGCAGATATTTGTGTACATTGTGTGAAACAATAGGCTGAGAATGGTGAAGGAACACAGAACTGTTGTTAACAAACAAATGAAATCCACAAAAAGACAGATATAGGTGATATAACAAAAAAAAATTACATATATTATATATGTAGTACATTTAGGTACTACCTATATAGTACATGTACATTTGGTGTTTTTAAAAGCAGTAATGTGTTGGCGGTTTTGCATTTTGTGATTATAAAAATCTACCTGATGGTTCTTTGTATAGTTTCACCGCAGGATTCAATCATTTCTGAATTCTGCTTTTATGACAGACTTAAGATGGCATCTTTTGTTTGGTTTCCTCCAGAATGTTTTTAACAGGCTGGTGGTGAAACCTGTTTATTTTCAAACTGTGAGCTGCTGCCCTCCAGTGGGCTGTGGTGGTACTGCCAGGGAGTCGCTGGCCATCAGTTTTTGATTGAGACTGTTAAAAGTTTGCGAACCTCTGCTCTAGACAGAGCTGTGCATAGAGTATGAAAAGCCTACAGCCTTATCTATGGGCTGGAAGGTGGCTCATACCAATAACACACTAAACCACCTTTACAAACATCAAAATCAGGTACTGGGTCAAAATGTGACAGTGTTATATAAGCATGTGAAACCAGAGCTACTCTGTTTGTCTGAAAGTCTGGTAAATCTGTATGCTGTTCGATTAAAATGCTGTCACAGTAATAGTGAATGCAAAAGGCAGGCCACAGTCTCACTTGGGCCTTACTCTGTGTTTCTGTAAACTGAAAGGGATCCAAATAATGTGTAGCTAATGGAAGGATGACATTGAAAAGTAATTTCTGCAGAGGTTTCATAATAATTGAGGCAGACCAGCGCTGATTGAATTAGAGGGATGGCAAGTCTTTGGAACGCAGATGACAGATGCTTTCTATAAGACGAGAACCTTATGAATGTAGGGACTGAAAAAAGAGGGATGGGTGAAAGAATGGATGCCTGTAAATCATGAATAAACAAGTAAAGTGGTTTTCAGTTGTGCAACACGAATGCCGTTTTGTAGATAAAGGCCATCTATCACTGTGGAAAAGGTCATCTGGTTCCTGAAGCCTCAGCATTAACCACTTTCAGCAGCAGCTCCCTCCACCTGCCTCTCCTGAGCAGCTTCGACTGACACTTCCACCTCTTCTACATGTAAGTTTAAGAAAACAAGTGGTTCTCAGATGTAAGTGGTTTTCATATGTGGTCTTGTTAGCAAGAGTGTGAGACAGGCTTTGTAAAAGACTGATTAGGAAAGTTCTAGCGTGCAAAATCCTGGCAGATGCATTACACCTATTCTGAGAGAAGAGGGATGGCCAGGGAACAAGGAGGAGAGCGAGAGCACACAAGAAGTACAATATTCAGCTATTTTTTGATGACCTTGCTTCGCAGCGCTCCAGGATGGTGCATTAATAGTAGAACAGAGGGAACGTAGAAAGAAGAGAGCGGAGTGGAGCAGAAAGAGAGGAGAGGAGACTGGGCTGTTCCTTTATTTAACACATTACACACTTTAATCACTGGCTGCTAGAAGGAAACATTTAAGCATTATAAAGGGACCTGGCAAAAATATTAACTAAATATTATTAATATTATAAATTAAAATATTATTAATATTTTAGCTGTTGCTAAAAATTCGTTAAATTAACCAGTGTGTTTAAAAAATGCACAGGATTTACTAAAAGATGGATTTAAAGATGTTTTTAAGGTTGCCTTCAAGGCAACTATGCAGTCTTCTTTTTTTTTTTCAATAACTTTGGAGGAGTACATGTTACCAGAAGCAAACTGAATGGTCAGACCTAGACAAGTCAGCATTTCTAAAAGTGTTTTATTGTGATGCTGTTTTAAATGATAGCAGTTGATTTGGAAGGTTTTTTAATAACAGTGTCCTGTTTCCCCAGCACCACTGTCGATGTGGAGATGTGATAATTGTTTGTAAATCAAGGTGTTCTCACTCCTCCCAAGTCACAGCTTCACACACACTAAGAGCCAGCAGTTCACCTAAAAAAGTTATGGGGAAAATATGCTTAGGAGTCAGTTTTCTTTCCTTGGAGGGGCACTAGGGGTTAAATCGAGTCACTCTACCTTTCCTGCATCAAACCTTTTCCTATTCTTAGTCTTAAACTGGGCCTCTAATAATGCACCACTGCGTCACAAATAGACTCGATATCCAGGGAGCTGCCCGATGGAAGGTTTCCAAGCATGAAGAAGACGTTCTTGAAGTATGAATCAAACATAAACAGAGGCATAAACACAGGCACAAGTTAATTACCTTTCTAAACAAAGCACTGAAATATTTAACGTTTGCTTGGAAGAGGACTGCTCATGAGCAGCTGGAGTGGTCCAAGTGGGTGACAGTGACATTAAAAGATGAAATTTGCCTCATGTGCCCTGAAAATGTGTTTGTTTTGGTTCCTCCAGTGCCTGTAAATGCTGTTCTATCCAACAAGGAATCAGTTAGAGCATCTTCCCTTTAGAATCTATTAGGGGTGTAACGGTACAGAAAGGTCAGGGTTCGGTTCACACTATAGTTCTGACATCACGGTTCGGTACGCTTCTGATACAGCGAAGTTAAGTAACAAAATATTCTAAAGCATGAGGCTTGGTTTGTTTTCGTTTATTTTAAATAAACAGCAGTGTATTAACCAGTAAACACACACTC